>PVJA010032194.1:0-24302 GCA_004027025.1 Myocastor coypus | reverse complement strand
TTTTTAAAAGATCCTTTCTTACTCTTTCACTGGCTGCAACTGTGTCTTCAAGGTTGGAAACTCTATCTTCATTTTCGTTCATTCGGCTCTGCCAACTTGTGATCGAGGTCTTATTTTCTTGTATATCTCTTTGAAACTGTTTCATGCGATCTATGTCTTTCCTATATTGCTCCGTCAGGGAGTCCATCATTTTGCTATTCTCCTGTAATTTTTTATCGATGTCTTCTTTAATAGTATTGAAGTCTGTCATTATGGTTATCCTTTCTCTCTCTAGTACAGAGATTATTTCTGTTCTGTTCTCCTTTGTACTTTTGTGTAGTTGTTCCCCTACTTGGGATGCTATTGATTTAGGCATGTCTTTGTCAACTTTAGATATTATTTCTGCTCTGATGTCTTCCATACGTTTCTCCAGCCGTTTTTCCACTTCATGTATTTCTTTTTTTACTTCAGATGTTATCTCTGATCTCAGTTGCTCTATAAGTTTTTGCACTTGTGTGTCTGCCTCAGATGCTACCAATTCAGAGGTTTCATCTGTATAATTCTCATTTTCTTCCATGATAGTTTCTTCTGTATTTGGTTTGGGTGGGCACGGGTCCTGAGATTGCCTCCTACTCCTTGTTGTTATCATTTTGTATGGAAGCGACCTCTGCACTTTGGTGGTGTTATGCTGTGAGTATGGGCATTTGGTCTGGAGACTCCAAGGTGGTTCTTCTACAGAGGTTCCTGACTGTTGTGTTGGGGTTCTGGCTGCTAGCTTTTGTGAATCCTGGCGGATGTGGTCTCTAGGTGGAGGTGGAGCTTTGGGATTGAGTAGTCCTGGTAGGCTCGTGGACCAGATCGGTTGCCAAACGGGCTATTTGATGGGTTCGGTGCTGGAGCTTGGGCTGGAGGTGTTCAAAAAAAGGGGGGGGGCAGCGGGGAAGGGGAAGGCAGGCCAAGGATCCTGACCCTGCTGGCGCGCGGACTCAGCTCCCAGTGGTGCGATTTGGGTCTGGGATGGAACAGGAAGTTAGTCGCGGGAACGCAGAGGCTGGGCTGAGGGGCGCAGGGGCTTAACCGTGGCGGGTGCGCAGGCTCAGCTCCCAGCGGTGCGATTTGGGTCTGGGCTGGAACAGGAAGTTAGTAGCGGGAACGCAGGGGCGGGGAAGAAGGGCGCAGGGAGCTTACCCGCGGCGGGTGCGCAGGCTCAGCTCCCAGAGGTGCGATTTGGGTCTGGGCTGGAAGAGGAAGTTCTTAGCCCTTTATTCTGAAGTGATCTATGTGTGTAAATTTGATTGTGTCTTATTCTCCTCAAAAACCTGCTTGGAGCTCAACATAACATCTTGAATATAGCAGGGGCTCAATGCATAAATATTTTGGTGAATTGGGTTTAAGTACTGATCAGGGTCATTTGGTAGTCCTCAATTCCAACTTATACAAATGGTAAAAGAACGGGCAGATGCTGCTGCCCAGCTGTTTGATGCAGGATATATATATATATATATATATAAAAAAAATCTGAGTTTTAGAGCAGAGAAGAGAATGTTGCTACTAAGGAGCTAGGGAAACAGAACAAAGGTCTAAATTCCAGCAGCTTGCAGGGACCTCAGCTCTGGCCCTATCTGGCTATGAATCTTAAGGAAACAACAGTGGTCTCTCTCTCTCTCTCTCTCTCTCTGGGAATTAGTTTTCTCAACGATTAAGTAAAAGTACTGGATTAATTGATTTCCAAATTTATTCCAGATTTGTAGCAGCATGCATATTTATGTTCTATTCTTTAACACTGTTCATGTAAAAATGCAAACTTACTTTTTATCTTCATGTCTTGGGAATACAATTTTCCCAACTTTGCTCATTCTTGTCATTGCCTCCTGTGAAATGGAAAACAATGAAGACAGCTGAGTTGAAAAGCTATAGCTAAACATAGGTGATAATTCACTTTCCTTTAAGATATTCAGTTAGTCCATTTCTTACACTTATTTTCCTTGGAAATAAGAATGAATCCTATGAATATTTAAGTTAATATCTGTGATCACACATTCTAAGCTTAATAAACAGCTGTGTTTTGAGGTCTCCAGTGCATAAACTGCCCAGAAGGCAAAGCATTTCTGCGATTGTTTCCAGGATTTAGTTGGAGTAATTTCCCCTCCTTGTTCCCTGGATGCAGGGGCAGAAGAAGGCAGCAAAGCTAGCCCTTGAGTAAACTGGGAGCCTGGCTATGGAGAACAGGGAAGAGCTTTGTGCCCTGCTTCAGGATGAACTAATTACAACCTCTTTTCTCCTTCAGCCCTTGTCCCAGTTGTGCCTGAAGTTGTACAGTGCTGAATTTGAGCCAAACTTAGGAATGTGACTCTAGGAGATTGTTGTCTTTACCTTGGGGCCATTATGAGGTGGCATGTTATTACATCTAAGAAGACATGGTATGCTGTGCACTACATTGAGATTGACCATAGATTGTCCTGGCTCTCTTTGGGTCAAGTTTTGTTCGCAATCTACCAAGAATGTTTAAGCCATGAGAAAGTGAAGGGGGACGGAGTGTGCCCAACATTTGGAGACCAGTAGTCTAGTCACGGAACAGAAGATGGAAAGCAATAGCACAATAAAACTCCACAAAACAACCTGTGCCTTAGGAATAGCTGCTGAGCTCTTAATTTTAAGGACATAGTCATCGTGGTGTTGTATGTGGAACTTCCTATTCCACCCATTTACTAGTTGCTCACCATGTACCAGACACCGCTAGAACTGTGTGAGACATACTCTCTGCCCTGGAAAACCTTTTGCATAATGGGGTGGGGGACACATGAAAAACTGATTACCCTACAGGATATGAAAACCCCTTGGGTATTTTAAAAACATATCTATGTGTTCCCTTGAGCATTTGTTTTGCCTTACCATGGTAGACTGATTGAATTGCATATGATGATCTACCTTCTGATATGCTAAGTATGGACTGGTTTATATTCATTATTTATCCTTTTCTCTCCTTATCCTAACTAAAATGTAAGCTACACAGGAACAAAGATGTAGTGTATCTGTTTATTGTTGAGTTACATACCTAGACTACTCATAAAGCACTGGGTGCCATGTATAACACTGAATACACATGGAGGCAGATGTAAAGACTTCTTGGGCCTTTCACCAAGATGCTCACTAAAGAATGGAAAAGATGTTTGTTCTGATCAAAACATTATGATATATTGTTTTTTTAATAATTGTGCATGGTGTAGGAAACCTGATAGTTTCCACTCATGCAAGGGTGTTGTGGCCACTTTCCTCTAAGGGAAGCCTGAACATTCTGAATTAGTTATCTGGTTTGCTATTGCCTTCGGTGGATAAGAAAGTGCTGATGGGAGATCAGCATGGGAACAGAAGCAAGCACGCTGACTGAAAGAAGAGATGGCAGTTGCAAGTAGAGGGCTTTAAAAATGATGAGAAATTACTGTAAGCAAACCAAAAAGACAACAGCTACAGAAGGGCTAACTGGCATCACTTTGCAAAGACAGGCAAACACACCTTATGCAGGTTGCTTTGTAAGAGCTCTGCGGACTCAGACAGGTGCCAGAACAGGTTCTTTCATGGACTGAGCTCTGATCCTCAGTGCAAGCTCTTCTGATCTTAAGAAAAGATTTGACGGTCTTAGCAATCCCCATCGTCAGCTGAGCTACCCATTCTCACTTTCTCATTGCCTCAGCTGGGCTTCTGAGGACGTTGTCCCTATTTCTCCCTCTGAATCCTGAAACTGCTCTTGGAACATGGATGTGTGGGTAGTTCCTGGACCCCTGACTGGAGACAGTACCCCTGTCTTCATAAAGGCACCTTCTGTAAATGTTATTTTCCTGTCCATGTAATTGATGTATGGACAAATGGCAGATACCAAGGAATTGCTTCTTTCTTCACATTATCTTTGCTATTTTAAAAATAAATTTCTAAAACCAAATACAACAGAGATTTAAACAATTATTAGGCCTATTTTGTTTCTGAGAAAAATGATTGCTTTCTTTCTTTTAATTTTTTTTTTTTTCTTGTTTCAGAACTTTTGTTTATTTAGTTTTATGGCTGGCTCAACCTGCCTTGAAGGCAGGGCTGGCACAGTATGTGGTGCCAGGGATCGAACTGCGGTCCCTGCAGCCGCCCAGACTTTCCTAAGCAGGCGCTTTAGACCACTGAGCCATCCTGCCGGGCCCTCTTTCTTTCTTATATTATGGCTGGCTCAGCCTGCCCTGGGGTTGGGGCTGGAGCACCATGTGGTGCTGGGGATCAAACTGCAGTTGCTGTGATTGCCTAAGCTTGCCTAAGCAGGTGCTTTGGATTGCTGAGCCATCTTGCCAGCCCAATGATTTCAAATTAAATTTGGTCTCAGACCATTTTTGACACTTTTTTCCTGATTCATTCCTGCCACCTATGTCCCTCTAGACGGAGTTATTTGTTCCTACAGCAAATCACACTTCCATCTACCACAGCATTTGTACCAAGATACCATGAGTGTGTGTTAATACATCAGTCTCCCCAGCTAGATTGTGAGCTCAAGGCAGGAATTGTTATATTTTGACTGCCAAACTCAGAATCTGGCATATCATATGCACGCAGAGAATGTCGGCAGATTGGAGGGATTTAAGGATCACACACATGACCGAATGTGTGTTAAATGGAACTTTGGCTGAGACCTAAAGATGACAGATGTAAGATATGAGAGTCAGCCAGAAACAAACCACCATGAAGAGCGTCATTAAGACCTCTGGAAAGTCAGCCTTTACACCTCCCTGAGGCTATAGCATAGACAGGATTATGAGGACTCCTGCAAGAAGAGACAGGCTGACTGGCAATTCCAGGTGAAAAGACACAGTGATGTCCTGGGGTCACCTAGCACTGCCAGGGTCTTCTGGCTCCCAGAGCAGAGCTCTTTCCTATGACGAGAAGGTGGTTTCTATGCTACCTTAGCTCCTCTTCAATATGGATACCTATTGAAGATGGAGGAAAACAAACAGATTGCTGAGGATATCACAGTTTGATAGAATAAAGAACAGCATTGATGAGGACAAAGATACCATAGGTGAGAGGTTTTCAGAAGTGGTGTCTCCACAGACATTTATGACATAACCTGATGAGACCAAGAGCTGGCTCTTTGAACCTAGCAGGGAAAGATTTAGCCCTACCCTAGAGGGTCCATTTACAATAGCACTGTCCAGATAAGGCCCTTCTGTGCCCGTAATCTTGCTTCCCTTATGCCCCCCCCAACCATCTCAGGGCAATAGGAAAAGAAGCTAGTACGATGGAGAGGAAGTGAACGAGACAGAAAGAATAATAACAGCTACCTCCTGTCATTTTTGGCAGAGCCAGCTAGAGAAAGTAGATGTCTCACCTTTTCCTTTATATATACATTCCTTTATGTTTGAATTTCCAAGTTTTGGTTATGTTTCATAACTTAGAAAGACCATAAAACCTGGATTATTTAAATGACTTTGTTCTTACCTAATGGAACTACTAGAACTTTTAATCAGGGCCAGGAAAAACTAGCTTTATATTGCAGAAGTGAAAGTGCTTTTCAGTTGTGTCTCCAGCATTGTGTGAATTGTGCTAATCAACTTTTTATTTGTTTAATGCAACTCATTTATGTAAGTAAGACTGAGTGAAAGCATAATAAGACGTTAAAAAGTTTGAAAGCACCTGTGGTAAGTTTTTCTTGCCACCTTTTTTTTTTTTTAATGTATTTAGTACTGGGTCTACAGGGTCTCAGTACATAGATTGGACTTGTAGTGATTCTCCTGTTTTTAGCCTCTCAAGTGCTGGGATTACAGGTGCGCCCTACCACCCCCAGTCACAATCGCCTTCTCGGCGTACACCACAGGCAGGGCCAGCACAGCATGCCAGGGATCTAACCGGGTCCCTGAGCCTGCCTAGGCAGGCACTTTAGTCCACGGAGCTATCTGGCCAGCCTGTCAACTTGTTCTTTAAACTTTTTTATGCTGCCATATATTGATTTTTATTATTGTGAAGAAAACATACACAAAAAACTGCATTATTTTAACACAAAATCTGCTACACAGGCAGACAATGTGCTTCACTTTTTCTTCCTCCTTCCTGGAAGAAGACTGCTATGGTCACTGGACTCTATGGAGACTGCGAGGGGTATCGGTGTCACTCCTTACAGCATTGCTGAGGTTTCTATTTCAGCCAAACAATTAACACAAAACTGAACCCTGGTGGACCCACTGGCTGCAGTAAGTCTGGCAATTACCACACTATAACAATATGAATTTCTTATGGAAATGCTGACACATGCTAAATATAGTCGCCCCACAATTTATTTCTGTTCAGAAATTCATACTTTCTGTGAGCAGGCAGGAGCTGGACAGTTTTAATTTACATCACCCAACCCACTTTGTTTGTGAGTCTAGACAGCACAATGAATAGAGTGACTTCTCTTTTCTCTTTTTGCTCACACAATGTAAGCTTTTTAAAAACAAAATATTTTATAAAATAGCATTTTAATCACTTCTTTTCTTTCTTTAAGGCAGAGCTATAAATACCCCATGAAAGTTCACATTTGATTGTCACTTCTGAAAGCTAGTAAAGGGTTTCTGTAGGGAAAAATGGGGTCCCTGTAGACAGCCAAGAAAGACCTCTTTCATAGATTTGACCCTTGTCTGGAGTGTCAAAGCCTAGATGCCAGTTACACTGCTGACCACTCTCTGCATGCAGCACTGGCACTGTTAGGCCTCTCTGTGGGCAGGGGGTGCACCCAGTTCTCCTGTGTCATGACTTGGTTGGGAGCTACCAAAGCACTCTATCACAGAGCCAATTTGCAAAAAAGCTAGAATTCCAGCTTGGTTCTGACTTGAGGTTACTTCTTAGTCCTAAACTCCTATCTGATGACTACATGTTCCCTGTAATGAAAACTACCTGATACACAAGTAACCCAAGACGGGTTCAAATCCATGCTGCTTGTTAACTGTGAGGTTGCTTTGGAGGTGCATGGTGTGATATCAGTGCTTCAGTACATGGTATGGTACCTTTCTTCAGAGATACTGACGCATTACTCTGAAACACTACGTGAGTCTGGCTTCTTAAAGATCTCTGACTCATTTCACTGGAACAGCAAGTTCATGTGCTAATGTGTGGGCTAAGGCACATGACCCCTCCTCTAGAGAAAAACAGAAAGTACAGCAATGTGACCTTCTTTCCAAAAGCACCGAAAAAAAAAAAAAAAAAAAAAGTAATTGTTCCTTTATTTTGCTTCTTTTTCCTGTCATGTCTTGACCTGCAGCTGATATTCTGTGTGATCTTTGGAACTAGGAACAATGATGTTCACTGAGAAACAGGAAGGGCTGAGAGAGGAGTGGGAGGGACCTCCACCACGAGGGACCACTGGAGCACTGGCATTGCTCTCTCATTTCTAATACCCTGTACCACTCATGTAAGACTGATCAAGCAGTGTAAGCTGGGCGTGGTGGCGTGCTGTGCACATGTACATGAGTGTACTCATTTATCAAATTTCACCTCACTGTCCATTTAGTATGTTTTTCACTTTATATATACCACATCTCAAGTGTAAGACTGAAAAAAGCAATATATGCCCAAGTGTGCTGCTATATTTTTCTTTCACATTTTCAATTTAAAAAGGCCAATTAACCCTCTGTTGATGGGCATCTGGGTTGTTTTCAAGGATTACCTACTACAAAGTGTGCTTCTGTAAACAGTATTTTTTATACAATGAAGTATTACTCAGATATAAAGAAAGATAAACTAGAGGCTTTTATAGGTAAGTGGATGCAACCGCAGACCATGCCCATAAGTGAAATAAGTCAGATTCCCAAGTGTAAACATCATATTACCTCCTAGTATAAGACACTGAAAGAGTAAATAAGATACAAAAGGTACAACAGAGGTTGCAAAAAGAACTGCTCAAAAGAAAAGAACTAGGATAGGAGAAAGAAGAAAAGGAGGAAGGAATAGACTGACATATATAAGATAGCTAAGATAAATGTACAAATTTTTATTAGTTCATTGAAAGGACCAGTTAGCATTTACACTGCTTTTTTTGTTTGTTTGTTTTTTGGAGACAGGGTCTCGCTGTAAAGTTCAGGCTGGACTTGAGCTCAGTTTTGTAGCCCAGGCTGTTCTCGAACTCTCACTGATCCTCCTGCCTCAGCCTCCCGAGTGCTGGGATTACAGGCGTGCGCCACCACGCCTGGCTTACACTGCTTGATCAGTCTTACATGACTATATGTGGTAATGTGAGCAATTACTTTGAAGATAATAATATACAATATAATAACCATTATTAATGCCCTATCTTGTTTTGAAATTCTATATCTTTTCATTGTTTTTTAAACTTTAAAATAGAAAAAAACTGTACAACATTTGAAACAAAGGGCAACTAAATGAAATAAAAAACTTCAGCTGCCCAAACTCTGAAATATACCCTGTTGGCTGTAAAAGAGGAGGAGGCTTGAGGCTCTTTAACAGTTGCATTTCTCTATAGGAACTGGATCTGTTAAGAGAACAAATCCTGTATTTTAGTAATAAATAGGCTTTAGGTTGGATCTGGGTTTGGCTACTAACCTTTTATATGGTGCAAGCCTCAGCTTTTCTGACCTCCATTTCTGACTGCCATCTCCTAACAGATCTCCTGATTCATAGCAGTTAGAGCTAGTAAGGATGAGTTCTCAGAGAGAAAAGACAATGTGCTGATTAAAATAATAGACTCAGACTAGAATTTAGAGCTGGGCTTTGCTAATTGTGTGTTCAGGATCAGACAAGTTTACTTGCTTTGTTTGAGGCTGTTCCTTGTTGCCTAATGGCTGATAACAACTCTGTCTCATGTCTCATGTCTCCTAGCAGTGCTAGGAGCATCATATACAAGCTCCATGTGGCCAGGAGTTTTGTTTGATTCATTCACCACAGTAACAACTGTACCTGGAAGAACATGTAAGCCACTGACATTTGTTGAACAAATCAGTGAATTAAGTAAATTAGATTTTGTCTCTTTGGTACATTTTACCAACAAGCAAGTCAACTCAATTCTCACACTAACCACCTGCACTAAGGCACTGCACCTTTGTTCCGAAAGACCCCCTTTGCAGAAGGCAAATGGATATCTTGGCAGCCCACACTGGCTAACAGATTGGATGAATGACTATAAATTGGTAGTTTCCATACTCTCTCCCACTGCCATGATTGGTAAGTTGCTAGAATAGGCTCACTGAGCTCTGAAAATAGTTTACTATTACCACTTTTATTTAAAAGCTATAATTCAGCAACAGCCAAGTGGAAGAGATGCAAGACAGGAGATGGCAAGAGAGAGCAGGATCTCCCATGGCTTCTCCGCAATGCTATCCTGTTGTGCCATCATATGTTTGCCAACATAGATACTGTCTGCACCTATTACTTGGGGATTTCAATGCAGGCTTCATTCCACAGACACAATGGAAAATAACAGCACTGGTGATGAAAATGACATCTAGCCCCTCTCTTTTACTGGAATGTGAGAAGAGAGGCTGAAAGTTCCAGTACTCTGATGGTACCATTCATTCTAACCACGAATTCTCATTAGCAAGTTACCAAGGGACTGCTAAACCTTAGCTATCTCCTTAGTACACAAAACAATACCGAAGGAGGTTCCAGAGATTTAAAGTGCATTGGTTTTTAGTCATTCATAGTTCTTTTTTAAGCGCTAGTACCCAGAGACAAAGGCTATTTTTTCCCCTAGAAGTGATGGTGGAATCCAGTGCCTTCAAGTTGAGCCCCATCTTTAATCTCATTTCACCCTCTTTTTAAAAATATGAGACAGAATCTACCTAAGGCACTAAGTGGGCTGGGCTCAAACATGTGATCTTCATGTCTCAGAGTGCTGGGATTACAGATGTGCACCACCACAACTGGCTGAAAATTTTAATGCATCACAATCTCTATTTCTTCTCAAAATATGAAAGAAATCTCCTTTGCTATTTAACGAATTTCAGGCTACACTTCTGTCTTCAGGTTCATGTCTTGCCATGCTCCCTAAGACAGTCATTCTGAAAATACTCTGGTCATGCTGTTGATTGGACATGACAAGCTTGGTCATGTCCTTGGTCAGGAACCTTCTGTCACTCTCAGGAATGTCCTTCTGGATCAGTGACTGTTACACTTTACATAGTTTAGTCCTCTTATAATCTCTAAAAACTGTTGTTAGCTACCTTTTTTTTTTGTTTTGAAAGTGTTATTTTTTATTCATATATTACAAAACCAAAGCTTCATTCACAATATGAACTACATACTAGTTATTTCAACATTAACCTGGCTACTCTTACCTGAGGTGGTCTATTTTTCCCAAGCCCCCACTATCACATCATGTCATTTTCTTATGTTTATGACTTTCCATGGTGCATTGCATCAATTGGAAATATATTGTTATTCTGTTGTTAATTTATTGTCTACTTCCTATTCTGTAGCCCTCATTTCTGCTCCCCACACCCTATTCCCCTTGAATCTAAGAAATAGGAAGGTAGAGGTCATTTTCTTCCTCTGTGATACAGTTTTTAGCAGGGCATTAGTATACATTTACAGAATGCTCACTTCATACAAAGGTACTACATTTATATGTTTGCCTCACTTGATTCTCATAAGCACTCTATGAATAACATCTCACCAAATGTTCAGATGAGGAAACAGGCTTGGAAAGGTAGTGATTTACTTAAGGTCACAAACAGCTAAGTCAAGATTTGAAACGTGCTTCCACTCATGACTAAGTGCAGGCCCATTCTTTGAGGAGCTCACTGTCAATAGGCAGATCTGCAGATTTAGTACATGATAATTTATCTTCATCTCACAACTTTGAGGCCCTGTAAAATTTTAAAAACTTGCTTTCCCTACTGTCAAATAAAATTCAATAATGATAAGTATACTGTACTTACAAAGACAGGAAGAAGCATATAGAAAGATTGTTCATATTACTTTTTCAAACAAAATTATTGCCAGCTGTATGACCTTAAGCAAGACCCTTCACCTTTCTGGGACTCATTTGCCTTATCAGTAAGATGAGGAGGTTGAATTAAACTATCTCTAAAGTCTTTACCAGTTCTGCAGTCTACTGGCTCCACACACAAGTGTTTTTTTTTTTTTTTTTTTTTAATTAACTTTTAGTTGACAAGTCACTTCTGACTCCCAAGGGCATAGTTTTTGAGGGTCTTATTAGACCCAGACTGACAGGAATACATAGCCCCGCTGGTTTCTCCAGCAAGGTGCAGCTCCATTCCAACCTAATTACAGTCCAATTTGCCCAGGGAGTGGTGCTATGATGATAAGGCTATATACCTCTGTCAAGAGATCTTGGGGTGGGGTCCTAATACACAGCCCTACTACTAAGGTTTGTGTGCAAATCTAAGCAGTGAAGAATTTGTACATGAATTTGACTCACTTCTTCTAAGTTTCCTAAATACCAAAATACAAAACCTCTTGTGAAAAGCACCAAATTATACATACCAAATCTGTAAACCACAACTCATCTAGTCATTTATTATTGGCAGCAGGAGAAATGATCCCCTAATATTTCTGGCCAAGGAGATGTAAAATAGCGCAGTGAGCTGTATAAGAACAATAATGTTAACTATAACACTAACTCAAAGATGACAATAGATGTCTAGTATTTTCTGAGTACTTAGCATGGCTTCTAAGTATCAAAGACTTCACCAATTTTATACACCTGACTGAAAGATGAGAAACTCACTGTTCTGGAAACTATATTCTTAACAACTCACTATAGAACGAGGACTTTAGTGATGCATAGATCACAGTATAACCCTTGGCTCTGCCATTTAACATTCTGAGTCTCAAGTCTTCCTCCTAAGACTGGGAAATTTAATATACATTTGATGATCCTGATGTATATGGCAAATGCTTAAAGCATAGGTATTGTTACATTACTATTTACTCAAGTTCTAGAATAAACTAATTTTCTCAGAAAAGTTACTAGAGTTTACAGTTGCATATGTGTACCCAGGCAGCAAGGCATGTGGCCTAGGAAAGGCATTTGCTGTCATGTTGCATGGTTCCTCTTCAGCATCTCTCGCAGGCACAAACATCTGCTCTGGGAAGTTTCATCCCACTCAGTGATAGTGATGCATGGCACATCTCCTCCACATCTCAGTGCTGTTACTGTCAGGCACTTGCTTATAGCCCTGAGTTGAGTGAGGTGAAAGCTCCTAGATCACAGCCTTCCTGGCCATCTGACTATTCCCCACCATCACAGAAGACTTCAGGATCGGTGCATAAGATCCATCATCCAATGTTCCAGTCATATGACTTTAACACATACCTGAGTCCAAGGGTCCTCATCCCTCTTTATTTTGACACACACTATAGCAGTCATACTATGAAGTTTCCTCTCCTCCAAACTGGGAACTCTGAGCCAGATAATGTTTATTTCACTGTCCAAAGTTACCGAGTAATTATTGTGTGCCAGGGATTGTGCTGGGCACTAAGGATGTATTAGGCAATCTGACAGGTGTAGATAAATATAGGTCCTACTGCAGAGTGTAATAGAGAGTTTAATTTAGTGTGAGGGCTTACAGACCTACTTTTCTGTGATTTGGATCTAAAATATCTCACAAAAAGTGCATGTACTCAAAGGTGCAGTTTTCTAAATTGACTGGATGATGGCTGTTAGGCAGTGTGGTCTGATTGGAGGTGGGTCACTGGAAGGGTGTATTTTCATCTTCTTATCTCTCTGTTTCCTGGCTGCTGTGACATGACCACTGTCCTTCCACCATGCTGTTTCTGCCTTGGAGCTAACCAATTGTAATATAAA
The DNA here is from genome assembly GCA_004027025.1 of Myocastor coypus. Taxonomy (NCBI): domain Eukaryota; kingdom Metazoa; phylum Chordata; class Mammalia; order Rodentia; family Myocastoridae; genus Myocastor; species Myocastor coypus. The sequence continues at coordinate 11,536 of PVJA010032194.1, read as the reverse complement.
ATCACTGAAAATAGCAAGCCAAAATAAACGTCTCCTTTAAGTTACAGCTGTCTGGTATTTTGTCCCAGCAATGGAAAAATAATTAATACAGAAAACTTGTAATAGAAAAGTTGAAATATACAGTAACTGTACCTAATCATGTAGTTTAGAAGACACTGAAATTAATTTGGGGCAGGAGTTTGGAAGGGTTTGGAAATGCCAGCTAAAGAAGACTAAGAAGGCTGTAAGAAGAGCTTAATGAACAGTTGTGGGCAGAGATCAGAATATCAGGCTGGTAATAGAAATGCAGACTGTAAAGGCCAGGCTCATGGAAATTCACACGAGAACAAAGATTCTATTGGAAAATGAGATAGATCATATGTGTTTTCATTTGGCAAAGAACTTGTCTGTGCTCATATTCTAACACTGTGTGAGACTGAATTCAAAGATGGTAGACTAATTAATCTGGTGGGAAAAAATTTCAATGCAAATCTTAATTTTAATGTGGCATGGGTACTGTTGCCTGCTTTTAATCAGATCTACTGTGAGCATTAGAAGCAAAAATCAGAGCCAAAAGATGTAGAAATGTTGCAGCAGCTTGGTCAGAAAGGAAGCACCTGTAAAATTGGAGCCAAAGACCTACAGAGGTTAGCACTTAAAAAGAAGCCAAGTAGTTCAAATCAGGACAAGAGAGAGGGTATGATGGTCAGACTACCCATCAAAGACCAAAAGTTGTAAAGGGCTTAATAAGTAATAATAATAATAATAATAATAATAATAATAATAATGATGTTATTATTATTATTTATTTTGAGACAGGGTCTCCCTATGCAGATTGGGCTGGCCTTTGTAGCCCCAAAACTGGTCTCAAACTTCTAGTATCCTCCTGTCTCAACCTCCTGAGTACTAGGATTATAAGATTATAAGATTATTATAGGATTATAAGAACCATGCGTGGTTCTTAAATTATTTTTTAAGAGAATAAATAAAGCAAAAAAAAAAAGGATACAGAATTTCACTAAATAAAAGGGTATAAGTCCAACAATGGCTGCTATATTGCATATTGTTGCCTTCAAATTAAATGTTCAGATTATCAGATATAAATATGCAAATATTATTAAAAGTATAAAAAGTGAAAGAAATAATTGAAGCATTAACTTCTTCCTTCAATAGACTAGCAGAAATCAGCAGTACAATACAAGCTATCCTGTGTATATACATATATGTTTCTTCTTTCTTTTTTTTTTCCTTCCTTTCTTCTCCTTTCCCTCATTCCAGGTGTTCCTTCTCTTTGAATAGTTTCTTTGCCTTTCACAGTACTATTGTATCTTTCGGATTTTAATTACTTTTTTTCAGATTCTTACACTCAGGTAACAATATGATATTTCTTCATGTGGTCCTGACTTATTTCACTTATGAGTATGGTCTCTACTTGCATCCATTTACCTATAAAAGTCTTGAGTTTATCCTTTTTATAGCTGAGTAAAAATCTATTGTATAAAAATACTACATCTTTTATCCATTCCCATGGAGAGGCTGTGTGAGAAAAGGAATGCTTCTTTACTGTTGGTGGAAGAGTAGACTGATAGAACCACTATGGAAATTGATGTAGAGATTCCTCAAAAAACTAGAATTAGAGATCCCATTCAACTCAGCAATCCCTCTCAGAAAAGCTGAAAACATCATAGCAGAGCAATGTATTTGCATCATGTTTACAGTAGTGCATTTGTCATAGCTATATCTTGGGGAAAGCTAAGTTCTGGGGCTGGGGTGACATAGCTCTGTGGCACAAGGGCCTGCCTGGCAAGTGTAAGGACATGAGTTCGAACCTCAGTCCCGAAAAAAAAAAAAAAAGTTAAGTTCTCCTGAAAGGTTTTGCTTTATAAGAAAGTTCAGGTATACTCTGCTCATTTAGGACAACCTATGGAGTATACATAAGTTCAACTATCCAGGCATTCAGAGGAAGGTCTAAGAGCCTAGAGTATTGCTTAAGATGGTGGCATATCTTGGTATCAGGCAAGTGTTGCTGGTTTCTCAAGCATGCAGAATTAAGACTTGTGAGATCACAATAGCTGCCACCCAGATTTCAGAAGGACTGGGAAGGCAGACAAAACTTTGTGACAGCCTCATATTCTCTTCTAGGAGTTCCTGAAAGGGTGTTGCTTAAAGCTGCAACAGTGTAGAGCCAAAGGTGCAGTGGCAATCTCAAGAGATGCCAGGAATGTGAAATGTGTGCTGAAAAAACTGTAGGCAGTGACCAAAGCCAGTTCAGGAGAGAGCGACTTGGAAGGCCAGAGAGGTGGGGCTGTACAAACTCTTTGGAACTTCTATCTCACAACCTGCATTGGATGTTAGATGCTATAGGATTGAATGAGTTTCAGTCTTGCTTTGGTCCAAATCTTTCATATTCCATAATTTCTCCCTTTTGGAATGGGAATGTTTGCTTTGTGCTACTGTGTGTTGGAATCATTTAACTTTTTTTTCAGGGTCTTATAACTCAGAATTTTTCTTGAGTCTTAGAGGAGATCTTAAACTTAAGACTTTTCAGTAATACTGGAACTATAAAGAACTCTAAGAAATGGACTATATGAAATGGACAGACATAAATATTTTGGGGGCCAAAGAAAGAATACTATGGTTTAGAGTTAAAACGTTCCCTAAAGGATCACATACTCAGAGATGTGGCTTTTGAAAAGTGATTTAATCATGGAGATACTATACTCACCAGTGGATTAATCCACTAATGAGTTTATGGATAAAGGAACTATTTGGAGATGGGGCTTCATTGGAGGTAGCTCCCTGGAAGTGTGACCCAGGAGTACTCTATCTAATACCTATGCCCTCTCTCCACTTTCTAGCAGCCTAGATTTCTTCCACCATACTGTTTTTGCCTTAGAGCACACCCACTGAAAAATAAACCCATCAAATGAGTCAAAATGAACTACTCCTTTAAGTTGCAGATATCAGCTGTGTTGTCCCAGTGATGGGAAATAACTAATGACATAGTAGATGCTCAAAAGGAATTGGAAAAAAAAAAAGATGACCAATCAAGAAAGTTCCAAGCTAAAGGGGATACATATTTGAAGTTTTCATGCAGACATGACACACATAAAAGGGAGAAAGAAGCCATACATGGTAGGAGTAGGTGGACTGAAGACAGCACCTAAGAGACAATGCTACAAAAGAAGATAATGGGAAAGTTTGAAGGAAGAATGATCTTCTTTGTGTTGATAAAAGGAGCATTTTGGCCACTGTGCAGAAAATGGATTAGAATGTGGTAAAAGTGGAGGCAAGGAGGTCATTCAAAAGGCCCTTGGAATATTCTGGGCTAGGTATGAGGATGACTTGGATGAGGGTGGGCACTGGAATTTAAGGCAAAGTTGAAGATTCAAGAAACCTGAGAAGTTTAGATGTTGTCTGAGACAGGAGGAAAAGGAGAAAGTCTTTGAGGCTCTGACAGTAGGGATGAGGTAGATATGGTACCACTTATAGATAATGCCAAGTATTGGCATAATACCATTTTTTTAAGGAAAAAATGGAGGACCTGGGTTCAGATTGCAACATACTTTAATTGTAATGTTTGTAAGTCCTTTAACTGGAGAAGTTTCATAGAAGGCTCCAGAACCTCTGGCACATGGATAGAAAATAAGATCCTGAACATATGTCAGATGGATAAAATCCTGTAAAGCCTGACATGTAATACAGAAAAGGGAACATGGCAACAGAATTTGGAAAGAAACATTCAGAAATGTGGGAGAAACATCAAGAAAGCCTACTGTCAATAGAAGAGTGCTTTGATGAAGAAAGCAGTAGGTACTTTTACCAAATGTTGTCAAGGGTAAGAATTAGAAATTCATGTGAACTCAGCAATAGATAGTCCTGGATGACCTACTCTAGCAGGATTTCATGGAAGTCTTGGAGTTTAATGAAGACCAGTTTTAGTTAAGGAGGTGGTGAGGGTATTCATGAGAATTAATAAAAATAATGATAAAATATTTCTGTTCAAGAGGCAGTAACTGCAGGCCTGATAGAGCAAAGAAAGGATTTTATTTTTTAGGTAGGAGACTTTATAGGAGGAAATTGAACAGGAATAATATGAGATATGTAAGTAATTTAAAATGCTATACTAACCACTTTAAAACAACTGGTACATTTCACTTTATATATTTTGTTTAATCTATTATACACAGTTATCCTTTCAATAAGTATACAAACATTTCTATATATATTTTTTTTATTTTTTATTTTTATTTATTTATTTTTTTCTTGTTTCAGAACCTTTATTTGTTTATTCGCTCATTTTTATGGCCGGCTCAGCCCGCCCCGAGGGCAGGGCTGGCATAGCATGTGGTGCCCGGGATCGAACCGCGGTCTCTGAAGCTGCCCAAGCTTTCCCAAGCAGGCGCTTTAGACCACTGAGCCATCCTGCCGGGCCCACATTTCTATATTTTGAATTAGACTAGACATACCTCACAGAACATATCGACTAGTGTCTATTATACTGCATTGCAAAGATCTATGACAATATTTATGGTGAGTTATTTAATCCCTTTTTCCCAGTATCTATTGTACTCTTCAGATTCCATCAGCCATCTTATCCTTGATAAAGGAGCCAAACATGCTCACTGGAAGAAAGATAGCCTCTTTAATAAATGGTGCCATAAAAGCTGGTTTTCCACATGCCAAAGGGTAAAACTAGAACCATGCCTATCACCACGCACAAAAGTATATAGTCAAAATGAATCAACATTTTAAATACTGAAATAGAAATACTCCTGTGCCACGTGGCCTGACTGACTGACTGACCTCCCCAGCCTCCAGCTCCACCAAGTTGTGTGGAAGCAACTTTTGGTTCCACGTGGCCCAACCCACTGACCTTCCCATTCTCCAGCTCCGTTGAGCTGTGCAGGGGCAACATCTTGTTCCACATGGCCCATCCGACTGACAGATCTCCCTAGCGTCCAACTCTGCCAAAACACACAGGAGTGGTTTTCTCTTCCACACAGTTGGACAGACCAACCTCTACTTTCTCTGGACCCATCCCTCCCAGGTACATGCAGAACTTAAGAGAATTAAATACAAACTCCAAATTTAATATCAGCTGAGCTACCCAGACATAAAGTTTGCTTTTACTGTGCAAAATATAAACACATCAGTTACAAAAGATTGTCAACTGCTAAATATCACTATCCACTGTTAGTGCTCCTTACTGTAGTTCTGTAAATACAAAAGTACAATTGCCTTAACCATAGTCTCCTTTGGGTAAGAATTATGCTAAAGGTACAATTGCACCAAGCTCTGCACCAAAGTTCAGAGGACAGCGCTCTACAAAATGACAATGAAAAGGATCAAAATACAATCTCAGGATTCATGCCTGCCCCCCCTAAAACATACAGGAGACACTAACATAGAAGAAAATGGGAATTATACAGCTAAAATTTCTGAATTAATAGCATCTAAAGTAAAGACACAACTGCAAATAGGTACAGAGGAAATCAGATCAGAGATAATCTCCAAAGCAAAACAAAACAAAACAAAACAAAAAAAAACCCTCTGAATAGCATCTGAAGTAAAGAGACAACTGCACAATGGTAGAGAGGAAATCAGATCAGAAATAATATCTGAATTAAAAAAGGAAGGATAACCATAATGAAAGAATTAATAACTGTTTGTGAAGAAGACATTGATAAAAAATTGGAGATTAGAAAAACTTTGGACTCCTTGAATGAGCAATATAGGAAAGAAACAGATCACATGAAGCAGACTCAAAGAGATACACAGGAACTGAAAACCTCAGTGACAAGCTGGCAGTGCCATCTGAATGAACGTGAAGACAGAGTTTCAGATCTTGAAGACACTGTTGCAGCTAGTGGAAAGATAAGAAAGGATCTTTTATTTATTTTTTTTTTTAAGATTTTTTTAATTTATTTTTTTCTTGTTTCAGAACCTTTGTTTATTCACTCATTTTTTTTTATGGCTGGCTCAGCCCATCCCGAGGGCAGGGCTGGCGCAGCATGTGGTGCCGGGGATCGAACCGCGGTCCCTGAAGCCGCCCAAGCTTTCCCAAGCAGGCGCTTTTAGACCACTGAGCCATTCCACCGGGCCCCAAGAAAGGATCTTTTAAAAACAACTAAGATGAAGAAAAAAAATCATTCAACATCTACAAGATGATGCAAAGATGAACAATGTGAGATTAATTGGCATTAACAAGAAAGAAGGATTAATACAAATGATGTAAAAAGAATATGGGCAGAAGTATGAGCACAAAACATCCAAAATATGGAGAAACAATATGTCAGTTAAGTGACTGAAGCAAATAAAGCTCCAAATGACATCAACTCAATTAAAAACACACCCAGACATATAATAGTTAAGATCCCAGAAATCCAGCATGAGAATAACATATAAAAGCCACTAGAGAAAACAAACAGATTCATTTAAAGGAAAACCTATCAGAATAACAGCAGATTTCTCTTCACAAACAATGAACTCAAGAAGAGTATGGAACAGAGTGCTTCAAGTCCTTTATGAAAACAAATTCCAGCCTAGAGTGTTATACCCTGCAAAACTCTCTTTCAAGTTCAATGGAGAAGTAAGATACTTCCATGATAAAGAACAATTAAAGAATTTCATGATGACAAAGCTAACCCTAGATAGACTACTAAAAGATATTCTAAAGAGGGACCAAAATAACCAACACTTTACAAATGAGAATTGAAAGAACGGACCTAACAGGGCAAACAATTAAACACAGGGGATAAAGGGGTAAACAGCAGATAAATAACTATGCAAGCATAAATCAATACATCTCAATTATAACCATCAATGTACATGGTGTCAATTCACCAATTAAAAGAAATAGACTGGCACAGTGGCTTAGGAAGGAAAGTCCAATAATGGGCTGTGTACAAGAAACACACTTAACTCATAAAGAAATTCATAGGCTAAAAGTCAAAGGATGAAAAACAATACTACATGGCTCAGCACCTTGGAAAAAAGCAGGGGTAGCAATCCTACTCTCAGTCTCAACTTCAAACTAAGAATGATCAAATGGATGAAAAAGGCCACTACATACTGCCTAGGGTAAAAATTCAGGAGGAAGAGATAACACTCATAAATATGTATGCACCCAACATGGGAGCACCCAGCTACATAGGACAAATCTTAATGGACATGAAAAACCTAATATCTAATACCACAATCCTAATAGAGTTTAATACCCCTTACCCAAAAAACACAGGTCAAGAAGGCAAAAAGTTAGCAAACAAATGACAGAACTGAACCAGTACTTGGAACAAATGGACTTAATGGGCATTTACAAAGTGTTCCACTCAGCCACTTCTAGATACATATTATTTTCAGCTGCTCATGGGACATTTTCTAAAATAGACCACATACTAGTCCATAGGTCATGCCTATGTACATGCAAGAAGACAGAAATTATCCCATGCATATTATCTGACTACAGTGCAATGAAACTGGAAATAAATGACAAAAGAAACCACAAGAACCCCATAAACACATGGAAATTAAACAGCACCCTCCTCAGCAACCAATGGGTTACAGATGTAATTAAACAAGAAATTAAACAATATGTATAACTTAATGAAAATTCAAACACAACTTGTTGGAATTTATGGGGTGCATGAAAGCAGTTCTTAGAGGGGAATTTATAGCTTTGAACTCATACATTAGGAAATCAGAATGGGATCAAATAAAAACTCTCATGCTGCACATTGAACATCTAGAAAAGGAAGAGTAAACCAAACTCAAAGCCCAAAGACAAGAGGAAATTATAAAGATCAAAGCCAAAATTAATTCAATCAAAACAAAAAGAAATACAAAGAATTAATGAATCAAAAAGCTGGCTCTTTGAAAAGTTAAATAAAATTGATAATCCCCTACCTAACTTTATCAAAAAGAGGAAAGAAAAAACTCAAATTCAAGCAATAAGGAGTGAAAAGGGTGAAATTACTACAGACTCCGCGGAGATCCAGAAGATCATCAATAGCTACTTTGAGAATCTTTACTCCCACAGATTTGAAGACACAGAGAAACAGACAGATTCCTAGAAAGGTACAAATTACCAAAATTGAGTCAAGATAATATAAGAATGCTGAACAACTCAATAACAGCCAATCAAATGCAAAATGTAATAAAAAAAGCCTACCAATAAAGAGAAGTCCAGGTCCTGATGGATTCTCCACCAAATTCTACAAGAAATTAATAGAAGATATAATTCCAATACTCCTCAGACTCTTCAATGGAATTGAAAAGGAAACAATCCTCCCAAAATGATTTCGGGAAGCAAGTATTATCTTGATATCCAAACCAAAAAAGGATGGAACCAAAAAAGAGAACTACAGGCCAATCTCTCTCATGAACCTAGATGCCAAAATTCTCAATAAAATCTTCATACATAGAATACAGCAAATCATTAGGAAGCATATACCATGACCAGATCGAATTCATCCCAGGGATGCAAGGATTTGTGTTCAATATACGAAAATCTATAAAGGTAATGCACTATCAGCAGTTCTTAATATCTGGGTCACAACCCCAGTGGGGTGGAACAACTAAAACACAGGGGTTGCCTGAAGCCATTCTGAATCATAACTGTAGCAAAATTACAGTTTCGAAGTAGCCACCAAAATTATTTTTGGTTTGAGGTCACTGCAACATGAGGAACTGTATTCGGGGTTACAGCATTAGAAAGGTTGAGAACCACTGCATTGTATCAATACAGCCAAATCTAAAAACCACATGATTATCTCAATTGATGCAGAAAAGGCTTCTGACAAAGTCTAATGCTCATTCATATTCAAAGTCCCACACAAATTGGAATAGATGGCTTCTACCACAGTCTGATAAAAGCCATATATGACAGTCCAATGGCTAACAATTCTAAATAGGGAAAAACTAAAGTCTTTAATTCTCAGATCTGGTACGAGACAAGGATGTCCTCTATCACCTCTCCTATTCAATATAGTTCTGAAATCATTAGCTAGAGCCATTAGACAGGAGAGAGAAATAAAAGGAATAAGACTAGGTAAAGAAGAAGTTAATCATTATCTGCAGGTGACATGATAGTCTATTCAGAAAACCCAAAAAGCTTCACCAAGAAGCTATGAAAATTAATATGGAAATTTAGCAGCATAGCAGGAAGCAAAGTCAATACCCAAAAGTCAATAGCATTCCTCTACAAAGATAACAAACACACTGAGAGGGAAATTAGTGAAACAAATACCTGTTACAATAGCAGTGTGGAAAATGAAATACTGAGGAATTAATCTAGGTAAAGGGGGCCAGCAAGATGGATCAGCAGTCTTAAGGGCCTGTTTAGGCAAGCTTAGGCAACCACATGGATTGAGGTTCAATCCCAAGCAACACATGTGGTGCCTGACCCACCCCCAGGGTAGGCTGAGCTGGCCATAATAATGAAAAAAATCTAACTAAAGAAGTAAAAGATCTTTTCAGTGAAAACTACAGTACCTTGAAAAAAGAGATCCTAGAGGATTTCAGAAAATGGAAGATATTCCCTACTCCTGGATAGGAAGAACCAACACTGTGAAGATAGCCATACCTCCTAAATTGTTATACAAATTTAATACAATCCTTATGGAAATACCATCAACATACCTCACAGACCTAGAGAAGTCATTCCTAAAATTTATTTGGAACCAGAAAACACCCAGAATAGCAAAGACAATCTTGGGCAACAAAGATAAGGCAGGAGGCATTACAATTCCTAACCTAAAGTTATACTACAAAGCCACAGTAATAAAATCAGTATGGTACTGGCCCAGAAATAGAGCTGAGGATCAATGGAATAGATTACAAGATGCAGAAGCAAATATGAACACACTAAGCCACCTTATCTTCGACAAAAGGGCCGAACATGTTTATTGGAAGAAAGACAGCCTCTTTAACAAATGGTGCTGGAAAGACTGGCTCTCTACATGTCAAAAACTAGAACTAGACCCAAGTCTACCACCATGCACTAAACTAAACTAAACTCAAAATGTATTAAAGACTTAAATATGAAAACAGAAACACTAAATCTTCTACAAGAGAAAATAGGAGGAAATCTTGAAGACATTGGGATAGGCAAACAGTTCACGGATAAAATAAAAATGCACGTGTAACACTTGAAAGTATCGACAACTGGAACCTGTTCTTGCTGAGTTTTTGGAAATCAAAGAAATTACCAACACAGTGAAAAGACAACCTATAAATTTCAAAAAATTTAACTAATAACTATTCAGACAAAGGTCTTCTATCTAGAATTTATAAAGAACTGAAAAACATTAGGATCCCAAAATTCAAAGATCCAATCCAGAAATAGGCATTTGGGATGAACATGCACTTCTCAGTGGAAGAAATACGAGAAGCCTATAAATACACGATCAAGTGCTCCACATCACTAGCCATCCATGAACAACACTTAGATACCATCTCAGCCCAAAAACAATGGCTATCATAAAGAAATCAACGGACAACAGATGTTGGAGAGGCTGTGGGGAAAAGGAACTCTTCTCCACTGCTGGTGGGAATGCAGACTGGTGCAACCATAATGGAAATCAGTGTGGAGATTCCTTAAAAAACTAGGACTGGTAATCCCATTCAATCTAGCTATCTACTTACTGGAAATTTTCCCAGAATAACTGAAAACATCATATCATGACCACCTATGTTCATAGCAGCACCACTTGTGATAGCCAAACTAGTTGAAAAAGATGTGGTGTTTTTATACAATGGAGTATTATTCAGCTATAAAGAATGATAAACTACAAGACTTCACATATAACTTTATGTATCTTGACAATATACTCATAAGTGAAATAATCACCAGACCTACATGTGTAAATATTGTATAGTCTCCCTAGTGTAAGAACACAAAAGAAATAAAAAGGGAAAGGCATATCACAGTTGAATGGAAATCAAGAATTGATGGACTAAATAATGAAGAGACAGCAAGCAGAAAAGTTAGGAAACTTGGCAAAGGGAAAAACCATTCATATGCACACAAGATGAATTAGACAGTGGTCCTAAAACTCTCCAACAGGTTTTTGATACCCAGAGTAGCAACGTGTAAGACTAAAATCATGCTCGGAATGCTTTTCATTCTGGTATTCTGGAGATGTGCTGTTTCTAATGTAATTTCGATTATTGCTATACTCTCACTCAAGTAAATGTTTGCTCTAAAAAAAAAAAAAAAAAAAAGGCCAATTAAAGAGAAAACGAGACAAGAAAAAATGCCATAGGACTGACTTGCTACAATTTTGTATATGCTTAGGTTTCTAAATTTCTGTGTAAAAAAAAAAAAAGTGTAACAGTTTTTTTCAATCACATTCTATCGGTGTTATGGTTTATGTCTAGTTGTCCCCCCAAAGCCTCATGGAGTCATTGGGCGGGGACTGCTAGAGTTTGAGACTTGATCCTTGATCCCTGGGATTATGGGTTTTAGTACTGATGGGATTATGGGTGGAAGTACTTCTGGGATTATGGGTGTAGCCTATGGCGGGAGCTAAGGCGGAGAGCCTGAATGTAATATAAA
>PVJA010032193.1:0-24307 GCA_004027025.1 Myocastor coypus | reverse complement strand
AAAAAAAAATGCTTAATTACAATGCATGAAACAGAGCTAGATTGGTGAGATGAGCTTTAGGAGGCTTAGATTCAATAGCCTCCAACATCACAAGCTTCAATGGTGGCCCACTGCAAAAATTGCAGAACATTTGACTGTATATGTATCTGCTTCCTCTTAGTGCAAAGAGAAGTATATTCTTTTCCTTTTTTTTTTTTTTTTCTGAGCAACATCAATAGGGAGGAGGGTCATGCCCACACACTGTACTCTGTAGAATGATTGTGAGGACAATATGCAATATGTCAACTTTCAAAGAAAAGAAAGGGGAAAATAAAATAATAATAATAATAATAATAATAATAATAGTAATAATAATAATAATAATAATGTTGATTTAAAAACAAAACAAAACAAAACAAAGACAAATGGCAAACCAAAGACATACACACACACACACACACACACAAATAGACAGAAATAATGTTAGTGATGTAGATAAGACAAGTTGCAAAAAAAAAAAAAACAAAAAAATTGAAATCTCTACCAGTCACTGATATAAAACCTTCTAAATTGTTTGCAAAGCCATCACATGGATGTTTGCAGTCTAAATTCCTTAGAATAACATCTATGAATTTTCAGTTTCCTCAGTCAACTTGAGGCTTCCAAGAGAGCAAATGAGAGAAAATCTTTACAATGATAGAATACTTGTTAAGGCCATGCTGTGGGAACCAGCCTCTCTTGGGTTCCACAGAGGAGAGAGTCTCTTACTACCTTTCATCAGGCCTTATGATGGTGGTGCTCCTTCTACAGAGTACTGCTGAAAGCAGATACATGGCACTCCATAGAAGTCATGGACCTCAGTGCAGCTCCCACACTGAAACATATATGGTGAGGGGAGCTGGCAACTGGAGAGCTGCAGGGGTGGCTGAGCTGATCGACTGCTGCTCTGTGGGGAAAGACGTGAGCCAAGACACTATGAAAGTGAGGGTCAGTGTGAGGGGCGTGCACATGGTGAGAATCAGCAGTCGAGTGGGTGTGTAGCAAACTTACTGGGCTGCACAGGTAACAGTTCCACTGAGAAGAAATCGGAAGTTAAACACAAGAGGGTTGAGGAATGAGTATGAAGTATCTACTTGATCAACTCAAATCAAAAGCCAAAAGGTTTCTCTCTCAGGGTCTATGAGAGGAAGGTCACATACTACTCTCAATGACATTAGTGAAACTTAAGATGTTTGATTTGGAGACCAGTCAGTAAATTTTCCATGGAGAAGTCTTGCTGCCTTTTGCTGCTGGGGAGGTGTACATTCAACTTTGGATCTCCCAATGATTAGAACGAGTAATCTTAAACAAATTAATTAATCTCTCCAGATTGCAGCTTCATTATCCACTTTGTAACTGGGATAGTAACAGTATCTAACTCCCAGAGTTAGAGTGAGGATTAAGTGAGATAATGATTGTAAAACATTTAATCTAGTCTCTTCTAAGTAGTAAATGCTCAGTAAATGTTAATTACATTATTATCATTATATTCCTCATCCTGAGAAACCAAACACACAAGACAATGCATGTATCTGTGAGAAGACTGGGAAAATGTCTCTGAGGATCTTTCCTCATTTACATCAGAGAAATACAGACACACTCATTCCACTTAATGCAGCCTTGTACACCAAGGCCATTGGAAAATACAACTTTAAATGTCAACTGCGAATTTTACATTGATGTTCTCAAATTTCCTGTAAGTAGCTGAGTAAGGGGAAGAAGCCTTTACCATTTCTTGGAGTGCCAGAAATAAATAGAAATTGAACAAAAATATCCACAGTCTCCAACGGGAAAACTCACCCATGAACAACATCCATTACTGATTCTCAGGACAATGTGGGCCTTGCTTAACAATGACAAAGGGCCCCTTCTGCTCTCTTCTGCAATATTTAGTTAGGAGGGAAAGTTCATCCCCTCTCCACTTGAACTTCATTCCGGCCAGTGTCACAAATGGTGCCACCAGCAGGGAGCTCACAAATGTTGTTTGTAATTAAAAAGCAACTTGACTCTCAGGCACAAGTGCAGCATAGCTGCAGAAAAACAAAACAAAACAAAACAAAACAAAAAAGCTTTCCACCACATGAGCACTTAGACCAGTGCCCAAGATTTTGCAAATTAAATTAAAAATATGTGCGTCATCCATGCAAAGGGCAGTTAGTAGCCTGCAGCGAGCCTGCAAGATTGTAAGGCATAGATGCATGGCTTTGAAGCCCCGATCTATAATTTACTGGGCATCCATGCTTCTTTCATGTATAAATACTCAGCTTGGCAAATCTGATTTCCTTTACTACCAATCCCTGTGATTTATTTTCTACAACTATATGGTGCGAGCACCCTGTGGGAAGCCTGATAACACCCTCCTGCTGTGCTGTCCACCTGTTTGGAATTTACATCCAAAATTCATCTAAAACATACCCTCTCCCTTCTTCTCCTCTGGAGAACACTGAGTTAATATAGTAACAAATTCCAGATGAACTAGCTATGTTCTGAGGGCTTTGCAATTTTGAATTTTGTAAATTTTGATGGAGCGGGCAATCTCTGCTTTCCAGAGTAAAATCAAAACAGGACCACCTCCCCAAATAAAGCTCAAGTGAAACAACACACAAAACGGATTCTCTCTATGCATACTCGAGGACTGTTTTCCCTTCTTCCTTGTAACCATGACGTTCAACATGCCAGAGCCAGGCACAAATGATTATGTGCATTTTTAGGGTGGATTTTTCTTAATAAAAAGACAGAATTTGGTTTTCATGGGAATGAGGCCGTTTTTGTGAAGTACTGAGCTACCTGGCTCCTCAGGCAAGACTCCATCTATCAGAGCTCCAAGCTCCACTTCCTGCTTCCTCCTTCCTCATAAATTGCATTAGCATAGATTACTTCACAGTCAGTGTGGTGTGCGCTTCTTTAGTCCGTGTCAGCAGTCTTCCAACTGTAAACTTATTCGTAAGTTTCTCCTTTCTGTTTCTTAAAATATTTTGGGTGGAAATGGATGAGGAGGTGATAAAGAGCTTCTCTAATTTACTATGCTCCTGCTAGGAAACTCCAGCTTCTGGAGAGAGTTCAGAAGAACAGATGTCTGCCTTCCAAAGCGAAAAACACGCATCTGGTTCTTAAATGTCAAAACAATAATAGTAAAGTTCTAGCGCACACATGTCAAGGTTTGGGTGGCTGTGGAAAAGCCGTGGAACTGGGCCTTATTTATAGAGCTGAGAAATCCCCCAGAACAGCACACACATTATCTTACTGGTGCACACATGCAGTGTAAGGTGGAAGAAAGAAATTAGGAGGCGTCAGACGGGAAGAAGTGACACCACTTATGGCACAGAAATTTAGTTGTTGGTCTGGCTAATGGAAGTCCACGATGCAAGCAGGACTATCCCTTTAAATATGCCACCAAGATTTCTTTCCGTTACTTTATGTAAGATTTACTGGGATTCATTTAGTTACAGTTGCTTATCTGTGCCCATCAGTGCATTCTTTGGTTTCTGTTACCTGAGGGTCAGTTTGTTTTCTTCCGAACACTTGCATTTATAGAATGTGGTCAGGAAGTGACAGGGTGCTGAATGTGCCAGGTAGATGAATTCTCCCTGTTCAATCAGTGCACCAGCTAGCAAGGAGGAAATCCCACTTTATTCTCTTTCGAAGATAATGTTTTCACAATGATATAAGAAAACAAACTAAAAGGGGTTAGTTCATGTCAGTATTTATTTTCGGTATAGAATAGTAAACACTGAAAGGTAATGAAGTGTTAGAATTAATTTGTTAATCCGTATATTTTCCCTTGTCCATTCAAGAAATGTAGCTCTAATTAAATTTCCCATTGGCCATATTAATGAAAAGAATAGCAACTGGAACTCCAGCTACAGTCAGCATGTGTGAGCAGCAGTGATAAGGCTGGGTAATTGCAGGATTAATAATTGGCTTTTTACTGAGGCTGAAAGCAGTGCTCTATATAGAAACTCAGAGAATTACTTGAAATCAAATCTATAGACTATTGGCTTTGTGGCATTTGCTTTGTACTGCTTATTCTGATAATTTCTTATTCCCTTTTTTTGTGTTCCTGTGGTTTTTGCAAGCAGGATAACAATCATGCTATGGCTACTCAATTGTTTTCAGGCCACTTTCTTATCATTGGCTTTCCATAATCCTCATGGCAAGAAGTGCAACTTAAACTGCCAGAGCGGTTCTATGATTAAGAGAACTGACTTTGGTTTTTCCAACTCAGGTTCCTTATTGACAGTGGGGACCACAGAATAACTGAGTGTAGCTGGTGGAAGGGCATTTCTCTCCCGGCTTGCAGGGGTGCAAAATAATCTTAAAATAATACTCAGTTTTGCAGCAGATATTGAATGCATTTCTTTCGTTGGTGTCGTCTGAGCCTCATTTCTCTTTTGTGATTCTTAAAATGTTTTACACTGAGAGATATGAATAAAGTACAAGGTGATAAAAGATACGAGCAGCTGCTCTGTATAAAAGCATGGTACTTCACCTTTTCCTTGGCTGGGGTGGGGGTGCACACAAAACAGGCTTAAGAATAATATGTGCATTTATCTGGGACACAAGCAAGATTGCCATTAGCTGTTCTCTTTCTTTAGCATGAATCTATCTATCTATCTATCTATCTATCTATCTATCTATCTATCATCTGTCTGTCTGTCTATCCTTCCATCTGTCTATCTATGCCTGGCCATCTCTATCTACCTATCATGTATCTGTCCATCTGTCCATCTATCCATCCATCCATGCATCTATCATCTATCTATATCTATCTATCTATCTATCTATCTATCTATCTATCTATCTATCTACCTATCTGTCTTCTTGCCCAGATTCTTTCTAAGAAGCCCCACTGACTCAGAAAATAGTTAGGTCACTTGATGGCGATAGTAGAATATATTGCAACAATACAAAGCAGGGCAACAAGGAAAATGCCCTCTTGATGTTATTTGTCATGGCTTGGGAATGATATTCCTCTAACATTAGAACCAATAAAAAAAATAAATATAATGCCGGTTCTATGCTACTGACTTTCACTAGGGAATTGGGGAACTTTCCACTCATTTTGTCTTTTGCTCTATGAATCTGAAAAGATCTGAGGCACCCATAGGATGTTTCTTGGCACAAGCTACATCTGCTTCAGTGTTAGAGGTTTCTACGTTCTGCTTAACACCTTCCCATCACCTTTTCTACAGTGTTTATAACATGATATCTGAAAAAAGCATAATGAGATTAGTATGGGAGCAAGTTCACAGAGATTCTGAAAGCCTACACAATGCTTTTCTTAATTTCTTTTTTTTTTTAAGGAAACAGACTTAGAAATGGTAAGTTCTGGGGAAGAAAGCCTGATTAATGAAAGATGACAAAATGGCCTATAAGCATTGGAATTAATTACTAGTTCTAACCAACAAAGTCAATCTTTCATCTGTTTAATTGTAGCCACTGTCCATTCCTCTTACAGCAGTTGAAGTCATAAAACTGCAGGACATACAATTCTGTGCTGCCTCTGCTTTTGTTAGTATTTGTAGAATTCTAAAATACCAAATGACTGCCTGGAGGACTTTAGGTATATTATCATTCTTATTTGGGGCAGCTTAATCATTTAATATTCCTTTGCTATCTCCATATATTAATATTTATTAGCATTATCTGGTTAGAGCTTTATTTCATACTTGGGGGATACATTTCCTAGCATCATTTGCATATTTAGTGTTCATGATTTCCAATGCACTTAGCACAAGAGAAGATTAATCTCTGTAAGTAACGTGTAAACTAAGTAGAGTTAAAAATGAGGTGCTGGAATCCAAGGGCAACTGAAGTACATATGGTTCCTTCAAACTACAGATTAATAAAGTATATTTTATGCATTTCATTCTGGCTATACCATTACTGTTAAAGAACTCCGTTTGCATTCTTAATTTAAGCATAATGAAGACATTTCTTTTGTTTTCATCATCTTTTCTTACGATTCTCCCGGATGGCAGGAGTGGGCATAGAGATTATTTGCTGCAAATTTCCATAAAGAATGCAGTTTATCTTGCACGATATGTCGATTAACTCTTACAGTCTTCAATTTGTCAGCTTTTCAGCATTCTTTTCCTAGAATTTATATGCAAAGCTTATAAAAACATCTTATTGACTGTTTTATTATTCAGTATGTTAATTTAATATTTTTAGAGAAACTAATAAAATCTAAATGCTGAAGGAAAATGGAACTGTTGATAATTCAGTGAGACTGAAATATATCAAATTTTGAATTTTTCTAAAGAAAAATGTAGAAGGGCGTCATTTATTAATGTGAAAGTTTAAAGATGAGTCATGTAGGCAAAAAAAAAAAGAGAGAATATTTTTCAGTTACTTTATAGCAGCAAGAAATGGCTTTGAAACACTGAAATGTGCAGGGAGGGAATTACAAAAGCAATATGGACCTATAGCATTACCAGTCTTTCAGAAAACTACGTCAGATTTCTGCGTCCTCCCAAGGCAAGACTGTGGAATCTGCTCCTTTCACGCACTTTATTGTCCGAGTTAAGTTTTAGATTTAGTTGTTCTCTGACAGGAAAGTTTCGAACGTGCGCTTGCGCATTGGAGGGGAAGGCAGTGAGGCGGTTGCGATGCGCTGCTTTTTATTGCAATTGCTGAAACTGCCTAAAATAATGAAATTACTGAAGTAATATCGGGAAGATTACCTGACAATTTAGAATTCAGATGACAATTTCTTTTCTATTTGTTTGTTTGTTTATTTATTTGCTAGTGTCTCCCTACGCAGGGTGGGCTCATACAGATACTCCTGTCTTAGCCTTCCCAGTGCTGCAGTTATAGGTGTGTGCCTCCACAGCTGGTTTTTGTGGCTGGTACAGCTTGTCTGGGGTGCCAGGGACTGAATCTAGGTCCTTGCTCTTGCCAGGCAGGTGCTTAGATGGCCCAGTTATCTTCCTAGCCCGATCATTTCTCTTTAAGGGTCCTATGAACTCGCAGCTGACACACATATATTACCTCTTCTTTCACTAGTGTGTGTGTGGGGAAGGGGTAGGAACTAAAATTAAAAAAATCCACAAGCAATGATGGACCAATTTAAGGCTTGAGTAACAGTGCTAATAACTTTACATTATACTAATGCTTTTTCTTGGCATAGAGAAAATCTTGTGCTTCAGAAGCTATAAACTGCGCAGTGGTCAATCCCTGGCATGCCTTGCCGGCCCCACCCCTGGGGTGTGCTGAGACAGTGATTGAGACTGGACATAGTGAAGTGTGCCTGTAATCCCAGCTCTTGGGAATATGAAAAGAAGAGAATCATGACGAGTCCAATCTACATAGTGAGACCCTATAGACCCAGTACCAAATACATAAAAAAATTAAAAAGTAAGCTGCAGACCTCAATCATTATGTATGCTAGAGTAGTACCATATATTTAGTGCTGTATCTGGGGAGCAGCTTACTAAGTCAAGAGCTGTCTGTGATTCAATGTGTATGAACAGCACTGCTAGAAAGGTAAGCATTGGTGACCTATGGATCATGTAAGGCATTTTCCCCACTCCTTGGCAAATTCTCTCTGGGCACGTTGGGTGGTGAATCATGTCTGCAGAGGAAACCCAGTGTGACTGCAAAATGTTTGCTGCAGAAGGATGATTGTGCTTTTGTATGATGTCCAGGCTCTTGGCCAGGCAAACCTGCAGGTCCAGCAGATCGCAGCTTCCATTCTGGAGGACTTCAGGATGCATTTCTCCACCTAGTGGAGAATCACTGTGTGTCCAGTGCAGTTCCCACACCTATGGGGCCCAGCAGGTGTGCCCTGGTTCCCAGCAGCAGGTCTCTGCCCTGTTGGTAATTCACACTGAGGCCAGCAGTAGGAGCTTGCGAGTTGGCTGTCTCATTGGCCTCCTGTTTTAATTTTCTCTGTCTCTGTCTCTGTCTCTGTCTCTGTCTCTGTCTCTGTTTCTGTCTCTGTCTGTCTGTCTGTCTGTCTGTCTGTCTGTCTGTCTGTCTCTCTTTCTCACCAGGGATCAAACTCAGGACCTTGCACTTGGTAGGCAGGTGCTCATGCCACTGAGCTATATCCCGGGCCCTGTTTTGCTTTTATTGTTGCTGTTGTTGTTGTTAAGCTGTGGGTGGATCTCTATGCTCACCACAAAGGAAGTTCAAGATGACATTCTTTAGAAAACACTGCTTCAGCCACAGTTTGGAAAATGTCAAACCACAGACTCTGAGAAGACTCAGGAGCTTGTGCTGAAAGACCTGGGCTGATTTATCTGGCCGTGGACAGTTTCTCCATGTGCAGAGCTTTTCAGATGACCAGGACCACCATGTCCAGTGACCTACAGGAAAATCTTGAAAGTTATGTAAGATGTCCTCAGTTGTCTCTGGTTGCAGGAAACTACCAGAGAAGAAATATCTGAAGGAAAGATGAGAAAATATGCTCACAGATTTTGTTTGGAAGGCAAAGCATCTACTGGAGAAAAAACATACTTCTGTTTTACAAATAGCAAATATTTTTCACTTGAGAGGTAAAAAAGAAATTTCAATGCAGTCTTACCATTCTGTCCATACCCTTTCTTTTGAAACTTGGCTAATTACATCAAGTGAGTCGGACTTCGAACACTGGGGGGAAGATTATATAGATTGTAAGGTTGCTAGCTCATGATTTGCCACAGTTTGGGGTGCATATGACCAAATTAGGAGGAAGAAGAGGGGCCCAGAAAGGCTTCGGAACATTTTAAGGGGTGCTCTTACCTAGTAGGGAGGAGAAAGGTAGCGACTTATTTTTAATGTATTTAGTACACGGTTTACAGGGTCTCACTACACAGATTGGATTGGTAGTGACTGTCCTATTTGCAGCCTCCCAAGCACTGGGATTACATGTATGTGCTGCCATGCCAAGGCTAAGGAAGTAACTTCTGAGAACCAACCTCAACTACAAAACAAACTTGGTCTAGAAGGACAAAATAAATAAGTAAATGAATGGTCTGAACAGAGAAATGGGAAAATGTGCAGTGATACCAAGAAGAGAATTGTGTGAATTATCGTCCTAGAATAAATAAATAAAATATAAATGAGCCTCAGAAAAGACAGATGTTAGTAGGCTTACATGGAGGCATTTCAAGGAAATATCCAATTAATTGGCTGAGAATAATATCGGTATGTCAGGAGATGTAGTCAGTCATGAGGATCAGTCAATATATCTACCAATACTACTGAAGAAGGTTGGAAATTAATTGTTGATTAGAGAGAAATCTAGAAAAGTGGTTTAGTCTCATTGAAACTACAGGAAATTTTTGAACAAGTGATATCAATGCAAATTCACATAGGTTAATTATTCACATTCTGATTGTATATGATAGGGGAAGTATATTTTTAAAGTTCTATGTAATGGTAAAATCTTCATTTTGATTTGTGCATATTGATCTATATGTGTGCTTTCCATTGAGTTTATAGAAACCTCAAGAATACAGACTTTGGGGCTGGGGAGATAGCTCCATGGCACAAGTGCCTGCCTGGTAAGTGCAAGGTTGTGAGTTCAAACCCCGGTACCCACAAAAAAAAAAAAAAAAAAAAAAAAAAAAAAAAAAAAAAAAAAAAAAAAAAAAAAAAAAAAAAAATGCAGGCTTTTAGCAAGATTACTGTAGAAGTCCTGAGATGATGTGGGTAGAGTGTAGACTTAGCAACCCAGAATTTCCAAACTTCTTTAGCTCTTTGTTAAATTTTAGTAGAATTAAACTTTTGTTAGAAGTTTTATCTTATGGATTTTTTTTTTTTTGATTTAGAGTTTCAAATACATGAGAAAAGACTATTGGAAGTAATAGATCTCTGCATATTTTTTTCTACAGGCAGTATTTTTATGGAGAATAAAAGTGCTGGAGTGGTTTTCTACCTTGAAGTTCTTAGGGATGAAAGACCTCCATGACGGGAGTGATAAGGGAAAGACATAGTTGCTCAGCTCACTGTTACAGAGCTCTTTGCTTTTGTAGGGGGTTGTGTGTTCTATCATTTAGATTTGTTCTGAAAATGAAACACTTGGGTTCAAAATTATGCATTTTATATCATAAGAAACAAAACATGATGAAATTTGCTTACATTATAGGAACCACCTCAAGTTATTTTGCATATTTCTGTGGCATTACATTCATATACATAGAATGAAGATATAGTAGTGGATTTGATGATATGACACCCAGGCAGTAAGAACGGATCTTTTTAACTAATAGCACTGGGTAACTGATGCCAAGTCCTTCCTCCAGGTAGGTTGTGCGGAGAAATTACAGGAAGACTGATCGCAATGACCAGCTACTTAACATCCTTAGAGTCACCAGAAACTTACACAGATTGGATTGGACTAGAGTCATAAGAAACTAAATAAAGCAATTGTGATTATAGAGCTGTTACAGGAATCACTCTTTACAGAGGTTGGAAAACAGAACATATTTGAAACAAGGTGTTTGACTTATTTAGAGCCTGTGGCAAATTTTATCTTAAGGAAATTGGCAAGAAGTTTATTATTCCTTGATAACACCTACGCTGACCTAGTGTTTTCTGTATCTGCAATACCTCAGAGAAACACAGAACTATCGCTCTGGTAACTGGCTTGATGTCTTGGCTAGCAGAAGCACTCTGTGTGTGTGTGTGTGTGTGTGTGTGTGTGTGTGTGTGTGTGTGTGTATGTGTGTTTCTTGTATGCCTCTCCATCTGTTGCAAGGCAATTCCCAGCTGGAAATTTTTCTGCAGACACACCGTATGATGATGCAGAGAACCCCCAAATCTAGAATATATTAATAATCTGCATTCCTCAGCCATGCATAGCTTTCTTGGTCTTGGCTTCATTTTTTGCTGTACATCTTATCAAGTGGGCTAAGTATTAAATTTATGTCCCAAGAATCATACCAGTATTATATTTCTCCATTACATCTACCTTGACTTTCCCACTGGCACTTTTTATCTTTTCTAGTTTTGTGTGGGAACCCTCCTATGTAGATAATCTTTATTGTTTAGCCTTTGCATTGCAGTTATAGACTTAATTACTATTTTTTTTATAAAGTTAATTTAAAAAAATTTCCTTTTATTATTTTCAGTTCCTTTCTTATAATGAACAAAACACAGATTCTGGAATAAGGTAAAAGCAGAAGATAGCAACATAAGCACTTAGAAACACTGAATGGAATCCTAGGGGAGAGGTACAGTAAAGAGTCAGGAGAAGCCGGGCATGGTGGTGCACGCCTGTAATCCCAGCACTCGGGAAGCTGAGGCAGGAGAATTGGTGCGAGTTTGAGACCAGCCTGGGCTACAAAAGTGAGCTCAAGGTCAGCCTGAACTGCACAGCGAGACCCTGTCTCAAAAAGACCAAAAAAAAAAAAAACAAACAAACAAAAAAAAAAACGAGTCAGGAGAAATAGGAAAACAGGATATGTAACTCTAAAGAGATCAATGTATTTTCTTACTCTATTTTGTCCCTTTGTCATTACCTACCTCATTATTCTCTCCGTCTTTGTGGACCACCTCTCCCTGGCTCTGCCTGCATGGCTATGCACACTATGGATACCATGTTGTTGTTCGAGCTACATAAAGAATGTCTCTGACCACCACCATCACTACCACCCACCACATACACACTTCTGGATTTACAAGGGAGAGAATTTGATTATTCCAGGTTGGACTTAAGCTCACCAGTACCTCCAGCAGCCAAGGTTAGGGAGCAGTCAAAAGGCATCACCTTTGTGGATAAGGATACAGCAGACTCTGTTGATTAAAAGTGAGGCTTGATCCTTCATCTCTGACACCTCAGCTGGGACCACCCTGACATATCCATTTGTCTTAGTTACTTTTTTACTCGTTTCTGGGACAAATACCCGACACTCAAAATGAAGGAAGGAAAGGTTTATTTAGCTCACAGTTCGTGGAGGTTTCAGTCCATGTTTGGCTGGCCCCCAAGGCTGAGTGGAGCAGGGCGGAGAGCATCCAGTTCATGGTGGCAGAACAGCAACAAAATGGTGGCAGAGGCAGCCAATCAATCAGGGCAGCAGAGCAGCAGCAACAGCTCAAGTCTGTCTCTCTGCCTCTCTTTATATTCCCTTCAGGCTTTCTGCCTCAGCCTCCGCCTTAGGCTACACCCATAATCCCAGAAGTACTTCGTCCCATAATCCCATCAGTACTAAAACCCCTAATCCCAGGGATCATGGATCAAGTCTCAAATTCTAGAAGTCCCCGCCCAATGAATCCATGAGGCTTTGGGGGGACAACTAGACATAAACCATAACACCATTTGAGGACGTTGTGGAGTGAATGATGAAGTGGGCCAGAAAAACAGGTGCTCCGTTGTATTGACTAATATTCATTCTCTTGATTTAGAACTTTTCATGTTTTGATTGCTTTTGACATCACCAGAAAGAGACATTAGCTTATTTATATAATGATGGGATTCTGCTGAAAATTGTCCTGTTTTAAACTATATTGATCAGGTTGATAGAGCCCATTAAAGTATTTTTCAATGTAAACAAAATAAGTGGCCATAGTTATTTTTATAGTCTAGGATTGGATTACAATGCTACTCACTCTTCTACCTAGATGAAAGAATAGGCCGACATTCTCTGACTTGCTGCTGCTTAATCATGCTTCTATTCAGGTCTGTTCAGGTAGCAATATATGTGACAGCCCCTAGCTCTTGGGGTGTCAGCATCTGCCACAGTGATTCAGACTGCCTTCAGTCTACCTGTTCGCAGTTTTCGATAAAGGCTAGCTTTCTTTCCAGTGATATAGCTCCATTATTATTATCAAAGTTCCCATAAAAATTTATAATTTTAAATTTTTTTTCTAAACTTTCGTTTAGAAAAGTTTATATGACTGTAAAATAGTTCTGAAATACATGTGTATCCAATGGACAGATGGAGCATAGAATGCTGAAAGCTAGTCATAAGAGCACTCCTAAGACATCTGTTTATAAGGTGTGCCTGGCAATCAAGTAAAAATTAAGAGCAATTAGAAATAATATCGTAGGGGGCTTTCAGATTAGCTCAATAGTTTAAGCGCTTGCACCGGAAATCCCAGTCAGGCACAGGGGACAGCAGTTCGATCCCCAGACCCACCCGTCAGGCAGCCTAAAAATGACCACAAGCATATTAGGGTTCAATTAGATAGTTTTTTTCCACTTTGAGCTTTACAAAATTTACATCAATAAATTCTGCAAGTTTGAGGTGATTGCCATTGTGAAAATGAACAACTTTCTTTCCCAATACCAGCAAATATGAATTTCTAGATACTGAAAAGGGGTGTACTCCTTTTATTTTTTGTCTCTCATTTGAAATGTTGCTTTATTTGGGATATGTCTAAGCATTGCATTAGTCTGCATTGCTTTGGCTGCCGATCTTGTGAGTCACATAGGAAACTTGGGCAGAGCTGGCTTCCTGTGGCCCCTGAGCAGCCAAAAGCATGGCCTCTGGAGATGGCATTAGCTTGCTATTTACAGAACAGGCTGCTTAATAGACTGAGTAATCAATTCAGGAACCTCGCCCAGGTCATAGCACCCACTGCAGAGAGGCATTCAAGGGCAGTAGCCATGTGTCTATTGTTTGCCGGAACATTTGAAACACCTGAAGTCTAAAACATCATCACCAACAAGGGCAGGGGAAATGACGCCCAGGGCAAACAGCGCACTTACTAGGGAAATGCTGTGCTTAATTTTCAGTTTGAAAATTCAAGTATACTACTTTAGTAAGAGAAAGAAGAACTTCTGAAAGTTGCAAGCTTGACTTAGCCTTCAATTCCATATTTGTTTCAGCCTCAAACATTTCATGCCAGTCTTTTGTGTTTTCACCAAAAATATCTGAAATAATTTGTAGTTGGAATTATGCACGTATTCTTGGCAGAGTTCTGTAAGCTGGGATGAGTTATTGAGACAATCAATTTATATTGCTTGATGGGTAAAGTACTCTCATCTGCTCGTCCCCTTTTTCTGCATGGCCTGATGGTGTTTGTACTGCAGAACAGCTGCAGACAGAACAGAGAGTGAACACAATGGACAAAGTCTCAAATGGGCGAGTTGGCAGGATCATCATGTGAAGGCCTCGAAATTCTCTGGGGAGGGCTTGATATTTACTAGCACGGAACAGTCCTTGGAAGCATTTCAGCAAGGGAAGGAAGTGCTCTGACCTAAGTGTCGAAATGATCTCAGGGTTCTGGGTTAAAACTAGAAGCTGTGGATCCTCCCAAAGCTGGCGCCAGAACCAAGAGCCAAAGACTGTTACAATAGCTTTGGGGGGGGGGGGGTGCTTTAGACCAAGGCAGTCACAGTGGATGTGAAGAGAAGCAAGGAAATTGGAAATAACGCTGGAAGCAAAAAGAAAAAAAAAAAAAAACACTATGATTTGTATTTAAGAAAAACAAGTATGACCCCTACTCTTTCTATGATACTGACATTGGCAGTAACATATGTTGGTCATTAATATGCCAGAATGTCCTCATTGTCTGATTACCCTGAAGGAAAGGTCCAAATCAGGTCTCAACACATCGCTTACTGTGCCGTGTATAGGGGTCTCTTTCTGACAGGATCTTTTTAGTCTTCCTAATCCAGCTACGGTGCACCACATACTATTCCCAAATCTGCCATTTGCTCTGTCACTTTAGCATCTTCATTTAGAATGTACCTCTGCCTGAATCATCTTATCATCTTTCTTTGTTTCTTTTTTCAATTTATGCATTTGTTAGAGGGTCTCACCATGCAGCTCAGATTCCTAGTGATCCTCCTGCTTTCAGCCTCCTGAGATTACAGACACATGCCACGATGCCTGAACGTGGTAGCAGGACCCACACAGCCTGCGGGGCCAGAGATGGAACCAGGGTCCATGAGTCTGCCTAAGGAGGTGCTTAGTCCGCTGAAAATCACATCAATAATATTTTCACTGAACTGTGGGCACAAGTGAGTTCACACATACCTGAAGAAAGCATAGGTTAGTTCTCAGGACACAGGCAACACTTGTTAGATATAAGTAATATGTTAGAATAAGTAATCTGCTACATTGTAATTGTCTCTTTGGGGGAATGAAATCTTAAATTATAAATAAAGCTGTGACATAGTTTTCCTTGCAGTGCTTTTTTATAAAAAGCCCAATTTAATACAAAAGGTAGAGAATCTTGAGCATTACTTAAACCTCAGCTTTATTTTTTCTAATGAAACAGCCATCTTTGCTGTTCTTCAGTTTTTGTAGAGTTTGGGAAATAGATATAACAATGTGCTACAAATGCATAGTTTTGGTTACCTAAGCAATGGTTACAAGAATTGTGAGATCATATCTATATTTTATGTAGGTAAACATAGAAATTTATCTATTAAAAGAGAACTTCCTGGTACAGATGTTAAGAATGTAGAAGTGCTGAGGTTTCATAAAGTGAACTTGAAAGCTTATTTATTCATTTACATTAGTAGCACTTTTCCTGGTTTAATTAAGCATTACAGCCACCATCTATTTTCTAAGTTTGTAATGATTCATAAATTAATAACAGTAATGATAGCAAGAGAAAAGTAATAATGAAGTCTATTCATATTTATTAAATGCCTATATTAGGCTACATAAAACATAGGCCTATGCTTTGAATACTGTTTGTCCCTGCAACTTCTTTCGGTTTGCTTTCATTGCTTAAAACTTAGTGAAGTCAGGCATGGCCATGCCTATAATACCAGCACTTGGGAGGATAAGGCTAGAGGATCAGTGTGATTTACAGACCAGCGTGGGCTACAAAGTGAGCTCAAGGCTAGCCTGAACTGCATAGCTAGATCCTGTCTCGAAAAGACAAAAAAATGAAAATAAAATAATAAAATAAAATAAAACCTAGTGAACTGTAGTTTTATGTGTTTATTTGGTCATCTATTTTATAACTATTTGTCCTATTCAATATTAATTATATGTTAAAATTTTCCATTCCAGTGTAACAACACAGATGAGGATATAGGAATCTATTTTTTTTTTTTCACGCAAAAGTAGAATACAAAATTATTACTTACCAAATTATCCTTGTAAAACAATTAAATCACTTGTCCTTTTTTATATGAGTTAGTATAATACATCCTGAAAGCCTTTGATTTCATGCTTAAGTCTATAATTTTGACCCAAGAAAGTACTCTAGAATGAGATTCCTTCACCTAGAACACTAATCTATACAACTTAAAATGCTTTTATTTCTTCTCTCATGGGTGATAACCAACTACTATAAATCTTGCTAGAATCATATCACTTTGCTTGTTTTCTTAGAAAGAAACTTTTTTGCTCATGGGAAATGTTTCTAGGGCTCAGCTGATCCATGTGGGAATCAAACAGAGACCTGATAGCAAAGGAATCTGCAGTAGATTCTTGCTGCTGCCACAGCAAATACCACAAACTGATCAATTCACAACACGGAAAACTACTAACTAGCGAGTAGACATCAGAAATCAAATTATTAGAACTGTGCTCCACCTGAAGTTGCCGGGGACAGCCACCTCCACAACTTCTCCTTCACTTTTGATGTGGCCAGCAAACAAATGTTCTCCTTGGCTACACAAGCATCACTCGAGGAGTTCTCCCCTGTATATGTGTTTCTGTGTAAAAATTGCCTTGTTACCAAGGGACCAGTGACAGGATTTTAAGATCACTCTGATCTAGTCTGATCCTATTTCAACTACATCTCTTCTTTCCAAAGAAAGGCAGCTTTTGTGATCCCAGAAACACATTGTCCTTAAGGCCATTATTTAACCCAGAACAGAAACAAATACCAACCCCAAGTAATTTAAGGAACCTAAACTATCCCAGTAAGGGGTATTTCTATTTCCTTCAATTTAACAATCCAATACCCTATCTTCTTAAGGATTTTTCATATCTAAGAGGGAGATTAATATTGGTTTCTATTCTGAAGGAATCAAAAGCTTGAAAAGCAGAATAACTAGCTCAGTGTTGAAGAACAATCCATGCTCTTAGTTCATCGATTACTTTCTTTGCATAATTTCTTTGCTTTGTGACTATAAAATAATATATCATCTGGGGAACTGTTGTGGTTTATGTCTAGTTATCGCCCCAAAGCCTCATGAGTCATGGGGCGGGGACGTCTGGAGTTTGAGACTTGATTCATGAACCACTGGGATTATGTGTTTTAATACTGATGAGATTATGGTCTCAGTACTGCTGGGAATTATAGTGTGGCCTGAGGCAAATAGGCTAAGGCAGAGAGCCTGATGTAATTTAAAAAGAGACAGAGAGACATACTAGTGCTGTGGCTCCACTGCCATGATTGCAGTTGCTTGGCTGCCCTGATTGGATGACTGCCTCTGTCATCATTTTGTTGTTGTTCCACCACCACAAACTGGATGTTCTTTGCCCTGTTCCACTCAGCCTTGGGCCAGCTGAATGTGGACTGAAACCTCCAGTAACTGTGAGCTAAATAAACCATTCCTTCCTTCATTTTGAATGTCAGGTATTTGTCCCAGCAATGAGTAAAAAGTAACTGACAGAATTTGGTACCAGGAGTGGGGTCATTGCTGTGACTAATCTGACCATGTGGATCACATGCTTTTGGGAATGGATTACAGGAAGAGATAGGAAAGGTTCGGAGGTGTTGGCTACAAGCGAAGCACTGGAAAAGCTTTGGCTGTTCTGTAGAGGAGATTCTGCTCAGAGCTCAGACCAGAAGACTGGTTTGAAGTCTGGGTACAAAGAATGGCTTATGAGTAGAGATTGGAAATGTTTGGAGAGGTCGTCTACTTATGAAGAGCTGGGAAATCTTCAGCTGTTCTGCAGGGGAGATTCTGGTCAGAGCTCAGACCATAACACTGACAGAAGGCCTGCCTATAAAGACCAGGCTTCAGAGGTTTCTGCTGGGAAAAAGGACAGCACTGGTCAATGGACTTCAGATGATTTATGCTATGGATTGGCTGAAAGTTTTTCGGAATTTTTCTTGTGCCCAGAGACTTTGCCTAAGACTAAGATTAAGAATGGTGGGCTGATTAATCTTTCAAGAGATATTTCAAAGCCGCCAAGTATTGGGACAGTTGTTATTGGTGGCTTTTAGCTAGATTTATGTTAAAAATCAAGAGCAAAGAGCCAAGCAGGATGATTTAAAATATTATGAGTTTGGCCAGAAAGGAAGCACCAGGAGAGCTGTAGACTGCAAAGATGGAGCCAAAAGGATCTCCATTGATGTGAAGGAACCAAAAAATCAGAAAGATGGCCTGAGGGCATCACAAGAGGTGGCAGCTTTCCACCCTTTGCAGCCTCACAATTGCAAGGGAGAGAGATTTTGCCTTGAGAAGAAACCTGCAGAGACCCAAGCACCAGAATGGCAGCAGATCTTCAAGGGATCATAATTGTGGGCTGTGAGATACAGGAAAACATAAAAATAGAAATACGCATTTATTATTTTTAATTAATTTTAATAAGAAATAACAATGTGACAGTTTCAAAACACATTAGTAGTACATTCCCAAACTGATACAATGTATATTGTTATCTTCATAGTAGTTATATAGAGCACAGGATGTAGATGTGATAATTGTTCTAATCATTATTGGTATAAAAAGTTTCTTCTCATTGAACTAAGAGAAAGTATTTGTATATATTCCTATGTTCATAATTGCAGTTGGTTATAGGCAAAACTGGCAAGGCTGAAAGCAGTGATTCGAGCCTTTTACAGCTCAGCATACTAATCTAGCTTTACATTTTTATGCCACATGGTAAAACTTTTTCTGCTGGGTGGTTAAGGGCAAGTTAAAGCAAGACCTGCATAGCAAAACATGGAACTTTTGTATCTCCCAAGGTCAGTCAAAGCCCCTCAGGATTTACTTTGAAATCATGTACAGTGCTTGTAGAACTATTGTCAGTGCCAGCCATCTGGATGAGTCACAGTCATTGCTGGACCAGTTCGCTCTCTGTGAAAGCCTGAGAGAATGTTTTTTCTCTAAATGACTCTCCTTAGGCACACTATACATCTTCAATCCCTTTCTTCTGTAGCCCCATAATCTCCTTGAACAGAAAATTTGGGAAACCACTGAGCTATAGGATGTTAAAGCACAGGTTCATTTATGTCCTGAGTCCTTACTGACCTTGAAAGGCTAGGGCCAAAACATTGGCTATCCATCTAGCCCTTCTTTTTCTCTCATTTTTGGTCTGTAAACTTACATTCTTAACCCTCCAAAAGAAAAGCTTAACGATACTATTACTCTATAACATAGGTACTTGACCTTAACATCACTGTCTTTCTGAGTATTCAACATCTTAGACTTAACTTAGAATTGGTACTTTCCATCAAACATTGATATTCTAAAAATCTTTATAGAAGGTGGTAAAAACAGTTGGACATTTTTACACAGAAATTTAGAAAGCTAAGCATACAAAATTGTAGCCTGTCAGCCCTACGGCATTTTTCCTAGTGTTTTACTTTCATTTAATACTATTTTTTGTTTTCTTGCAAACTTACTTGAGAGGGAGTATATCAGTAACTGAAATTACACTAGAAGCAGTACACAGCTAAACGAGCAGAATGACAGCCATTCCAAGCATAGTTTTAGTGTTGCACATTGCTATACTCATTGTAAAATCCTTTTGGAGGCTCTTAGGACCATTATCTAATTCATCCTGTGTATGTAAGTGCAAGGATTTGGTCCTGCCATGTTTCCTATGTTTTCTGCTCGCAGTCACTTCATTGTTTAACCCTTAAGTCCTTGATCTCCATTCAACTGTGTTATGCCTCTCCATTTTTATTTGTTCTTTTGACTTTTTACAATAGGGAGACTATGCAATATTTACACATGTAGGTCTGTTTTATTTCACTTATGAGGATATCTTTAGGTTGCTTCCATTTATATATGAAGTCTTCTAGCTTATCTTTATAGCTGAGTAGAAGAACTGAAAACATCATATCATAGTGATATCTGTGCACCTGTGTTTATAGCAGCACCATTTGTAATAGCCAAATCTTGGAAACAACCAAAATGCCCGTCATCTGAAGAATGGTTGAAAAAGATGTGGTATTTTTATACTATGGAATATTACTCAGAGACACGCATTTAGAGTAGAAATTTTTCCAATTTGATTTTTTCCTGCCTTTAGGACAATGTGGGTTTAAAGTATTCATGGCTGTGGTTCTGCTGATTTCATTTGCCAGCGCCTAATTTGTGACACCCATTTCCTAGCAACCTGTCCTTAGTTTCCTCAAGTTGCCAATAGCAGCCAAAACAAAATCCATCAACAAGGAGATACAACTTGCTGAAGAAGTTATGGCAGCTTTCATTTTTTTCTAGGGCAGTTCTCCTACATTCCTCAGTACTATGACTTGAACTGCATTCATTCAATTAAATCTAACAATATAAAAATTTTATTTCTGATATTTTTCAGCAAAGAATGTAATATTAGCATTAACATGAAGAACTTTACATTCTGTAGCCATATGGTTCAGGTCACAAAAGGAAGCTATACTATGTGAACTAAAAGTTCAGTCTTCTTTGTTTTATTTCATCTCAATAATAGGCTTGGAAAATAGCTTGGCAGTCTAAGCCCCTGCCTGGCAAGTGCAAAGGAACCAGGTTTGATGCCCAGTACCACATGCCATGCCTTCCCTGTGTCAAGCTGGCCACTGAAACTGGGCATGGTGGTGCATACCTGTAATCTCAACACTGGAAAGGATGGGGCAGGAGAACAGGAGGATCATTATGAATCTGAGCTGTACAGCAAGACCCTGTATTAAATGAATAATTAAGTAAATAAAAGAGATTTTAAAGTATCCTAATCTCAATAGCAAGTTATAAACTTTATATAGCCTATCAATCAATCTATCTATCTATCTATCTATCTATCTATCTATCTAATATATGTATCTTTGCTATTGTTTTAGATTCTGATTCCAGACTTTGGGTAGCAAACAGAAACAGATGTTGATTCATTTGAACATAAGTTAACATGAGTGAAAAATAAGTAATTTTTGGACAGAAATTTTATGATTCATAGAATTAAAAGAAAAAAATTAAAAATTAAATACTTGGACAAGACTCCCAGAGGCAGAAGATATGTAGCACAAAGCATACTCCTAAAATTGTCACTAAAGAGCTTGCTCAGGAATATCTTTGATTATAAGTCTAATATCCTTGTTATAGCTCTGAATCACTGGCCACTTATTTATTATAAACTTCTCACTACAAATTTGTAAGTCAAGCTACAATCTCATTTTAAGAAGCCTCTGTCAAAATTTCTATTATCCATGTGTGATAAAACTCAGAATGTTCTCAAGGAATGTGCCTAAATACGTTTTCCTAGTGACATTTATTTAGTGGGTGAATTTATGAACATCTCTGGTTCCAATTTTAGACATTACACACACAAAAATAGGGATGACATTTAATTATAGCCAGTGTCATTTTGCCTAATGTGTAGACATGTTACTTTCTTAAGATTATACCAGATTTCTTTTCAGTAGTGATTATTTTGAAGAATTGTTGATTCATTAAATGCTGTATGTCCCCATTATACCATTAAAATGAAGACAAGATGGATTTAAAAATGAAATATTTAAATATACCCATAAAGATATCTTCAGACATGTTAATTCAATAAGATTTAAGAAATGTATAAATTTGCATTTCCATCTAAGAACCATGTAGTAGATAATTCTAAGCCCTAATTTAAAACATGTTCCATATGCAAAAGCTCAAGTTTTTATCAGTTAACTGACTCACCTTTCAGAAAGATTTTTTAATGTGGCCAAAGTTTCTGCCATAAAATTTATAAATCTTTTCTTCATTTAAAATATTGAAGAGAAGATAGGGAAGCCCTGCTGCTTGTGATTTCTTTCTAGAACTTCTGATAAAAATTATGCTGATTCACCCATAGAGGGAATTAGCAATTCATAAACTTAAGATTTAACAATTTTCTCTTTCCTAACCTTTATTATATTATATTTCTTTCAGTGTCTACATATATTAAAAGATTACTGAGAATGAAAGGTAAAATAGTTCTTCATTTGATTTCACGTTATCTGGATATTTCTAAATGTTGGAAACTAACTATTTAATAGTACTTTCTAATCAATATTATTACTGTGTTCATTTCACAAAAAAGGATAAAAAGATTAATTTATGTAGACTAAAGGCTGATTCATCTTCCTAGGATTTTGAAATTGAAAACACTTATTTTATGTACTTTCCATGGCAAGCAGGAATTTCTTACGGAGTTATTGCATATTGTTCTAAGTACCATACATGTGAATATGACTATTGACAGTTCCTAAACTATTTTAGAGAAGAACTTAGATATAAAGACATAATCCTGGTTAAAAAATAAAGTTGCTTGATTCTGTTTATTCAGTTATTAAGGAGGTATTTATTATGTCATTAGACCTTTGTGTCAGGTACTTAGGTTTTAGGGGCCAAAGACTTAAAAAAGGGCTAATTAAATGTGATTTTCATTAGCAGGAGGTTTATATTATTAATTTTTTTCACGTTTCTTAACAGGAAATCTATACACTAATTGATGATACTCGTCTAAGCTACCACCATGGGCTCAAAACAAAGATATTAGAATTTTCTTATGTTTTAATTAGTGTCATTTAAAAAGATGTCACCAAATAAGTTTGGGAATCAAATGTCTTTTTATCTTTTTATTTTAAGACATGATTAATCATTCAGTTGAAATTTATGCATGCATACAGACAAGCATACATAAAATTTATTATTTATAATGTAGACTCACAAATTCATCAGTTTATTATCTATATTTTTCTATTACACTATAGAATGAACACAGAAATAGACTGTTTTCAATGTATAAGTTATAACTTATTTAAATTTTTGTGTTAAAATCAGTGTTTTTTGAAAACTTATTACCACTTGATCAGAGTTCTCTCTCTCTCTCTCTCTCTCTCTCTCTCTCTCTCTCCCCCCCCATGTATTTCCAAAATGAATAACAATTAGCCTTTCAATATTTTGGCATGATTGCCAATCTTATTAGAGCTTTTAGAAAACTCTCAGAAATTTTTACTTATTAAAAATGAAAAAGAAAAAAATATTTTCAAAGTGCTAAGGAATTAAACTCATTCTTTTGTGAACATTTGGAACGATAGTTTGAGAAATTAGGGCAAGGCTACACACTGGAGCACAGAAGTAAATTTGTAATACTTGCTTGTGTTTAACAGCTGAAAAGCAAAACAAATTATGTTTAGTAAACTCAGTACCATG
Source organism: Myocastor coypus (assembly GCA_004027025.1). Classification (NCBI taxonomy): domain Eukaryota; kingdom Metazoa; phylum Chordata; class Mammalia; order Rodentia; family Myocastoridae; genus Myocastor; species Myocastor coypus. The sequence continues at coordinate 1,122 of PVJA010032193.1, read as the reverse complement.
AATACACAATTCAGTCAGGTTAGATCCAACAGATTTCCTTTAAATTATGTAATACCATGAATGAAAGATTGACTTAATCAAAATCTTATGCCAACTACAGTATTTCTTCCACATTGTAGCCATCAATTTTGGTTGACTTACAATTTACAAGTTTTTTTTTTTTTTTTTTTTTTTTTGGCATTTCCTTCGGGACCAGGGAATTGTCTATACAGAATGAGCTCTAACACTCTGTAACATGGAAGAAGAAGGGGACATAGTACTTATTAACAAACTCAAGGTTACATAAAGAATGCAGCATGGAATCATATCTGAATAAAAACATCCTGCAATTTCTCTTGAGAAAAGGATGGCAATATCTGTGAAATATTAGGTAGTCTGTATGGCCAGGGTTAATACTACTTAACAAAACAAAGCATAATGATGTGAAGTATCCAAAATTTACTTGAAGAAAATAAGAAGAAAAGCATGATCCAGATCTGGACATACCAATGATTGGTGGAGGAAAACTTCATTTAAAATTATACAACCAAATCTCATGGAGAAAAAATTGAATGGTTATGAAACTTACCAAATAATTTAGGAAAATATGTTGACACTTTGCTCTTGAATATAGGGACAGTATTTTCTAACTATCTCTGTCTTTAGTCCTTGGGTGTTCTCCCATAAATTTTTTGGAGTCCACAATGTGTCTGCTTTTAAATTTTTTAAAAAATATTTATTTATTTATTTATTTATTTATTTATTTATTTATTTATTGGTACAGGGTCCCATTACAGGCACGCCACTGCTCCCCGACTCCCTCGCAGGCTCAGCATGCTCGAGAACGGGGCTGGTGTGGCAGGCAGGGAGAGGAACTGAACCCTGAGCTCCTCTGCTTCCCTAAGCAAGCACTTATTCCATTGAGCTATATCACTGGCCCTCACAATATGTCTGTATTAATTCATTTGTGTTGACATGCAACAACAAATGAAGATTTGATCATTCATTGCTCACACATCTGTTCTCTTTGTCTGAATTCAGTTTTGAAAACTCTATCATTGTTAAAGTCATTGCTTAAAGTTCTTTCATTAATTAGCTTAGTAGATTTCTTATTCCTTCTTTTTTTTTTTTTTTTTTTTTTTT
>PVJA010032192.1:0-24347 GCA_004027025.1 Myocastor coypus | reverse complement strand
TTTGTTATCACTTTCACATAAATTAGTCAACATATGCTTTATTATGAATTACAAATAAGAGATAGCATTATATTCTAATCTTTTAAGATGTCTTTTCTTTTAACTTTTAAAGTTGGTACTTCATTTTAAGACCTATCAATTTTTATTAGCAGTTGGGTTGCTTTGTTATTGTGAAAAATTCTGAAATAAATATGTATGCTCCTCATGTGATTTCTGCCTGTAGGAGTACTGCTTTACATACTATATATCTTACAAGTGGATTTACTGGTGCAAAGGTTGAATATATTTGAAATTGTATTTTCACATTTCAATAGACTTTTGCATGAAAAATATCTATTGTAGTGGTTATCTCAAATAATTAGCATTAGCAATTTTGCTACAAATTGACATAGAATATTAGTACTTGAGAAAATATTGATAATTAAATAAGCTATTTTTGTTGTATAAATTTTCATTTTTATTGATAGTTCATCTTGTACATATATTTATCAATTGCCTTCATTTTGTGAATTTTCTAGTCTTGTTTCTGATAAAGTACTAAGTATAGTCTTAGTATTTAACTAACAAGTGAATAATTTATATAGAAAAGGAATTCACCCTTTGTTATTTACTGTATAATTTTTCTACGTGTTTTCACTTGGTTATTTTTATTGCTAAAGTTTAAAGGTTCAATTTTGTTGTTGTTGTTGTTTTGTGGTACCAGGGACTGAACTCAGGACCCTATGCTTACCAGACAAGCACTGACTCTACTGTGCTCTTTCCCCAGCCCTAAAGGTTCAATTTTTGAGTGCAATTATTTTCCACATCTTCGAAGTATAACTTTTTACTTCTGACAAATATTTATTTGTATATTGCCAAACTATTTATCATAGTTTTGTGCTCTAGAGTTTATAATTTACTGAACATAGAATTTACTGTATGGCCAGGGATGTAGCTCACTGGCATAGCACCTACTTGGCAAGTGCAAGGCCTTGAATTTAATTCTCAGTACAAACAAACAAATGAACATAAGAACAAGCAAAACCCCTGCAAAGTGGATTAAAGTGCCTATGAACAGGCACAGGGGACCGGGGTTTGATCCCTGGGCTTGCCATGCCGGCTCTGACCCCAGGATGCTCTGACACTGTTGAAACTGTGTGTGTTGGCACAGACCTTGGGAGGCTATAAAAAGGTGGATTACTATGAGTCCAACCTAGTAGTGAGACCCTGAATATCCTGTAGACCCTTCCCTAAAACACACACACACACACACACACACACACACACACACACACACACACAATTAATCTTTTTTTTTTTTTTTTTTTGTCTTTTTGAGACAGGGTCTCGCTATGCAGTTGAGGCTGGTCCTGAGCTCACTTTTGTAGCCCAGGCTGGTCTTGAACTCGCACCAATCCTCCTGCCTCAGCCTCCCGAGTGCTGGGATTACAGGCGTGAGCCACCACGTCCGGCTTAATCTTTTAAAGATAGTCAAGAACAGAAATGTTAACAATGCGCAACAGAGAACAAATAATCTCTTCAATCAGAGATGTTTGGAAAACTGGACATCTATATAAAGAAAATGAAGTTAGAAACTTATCTTGAGCCATATACAAAAATAAACTCCAAAAAAAAAAAAATCTAAATATAACACCTTAAGCCATGAAACTCCAAGAGAAAACTCAGAAAAAAAAAAAAAAAAAAAAAAAAAAAAAAAAAAAAAAAAAAAAAAAAAAAAAAAAAAAAAAAAAAAAAAAAAAAAAAAAAAAAAAAAAAAAAAAAAAAAAAAAAAAAAAAAAAAAAAAAAAAAAAAAAAAAAAAAAAAAACTCTCAGACACTGGTTAAGGAAATTATATGTCAGATATGATACCACAAACACAAGAGCAAAAGTCAACAAGTTGAGTACATCTAATATAAGTGTTTCTGTGCAACAAAGGAAATAGTCAACAAGATGAAAATGTGAACAGAGGAATGGGTAAAAGTATTTGCAAAGCACATCCTGTACAGAAGGCTAATATTTAAAATATGTAAAGAACACATACAACTCAACAGCACAAACAAATAGACTGATTAAAAAATGGATAAAGGACATGAATTAATCTTTTTCTAATCAAGATATATTAATGGCCATCAGAGAATGAAAAGTTGCTCAGTATCACCAATCATGAGGAGAAACCAAGTCAAAAGCATAGTAAGATACTACTTTACATCTGGAAGAATTACAAAGAGTATAAAATATACATTGTCAAAGGTATTTGGACCAAGGAACGATGTAAACTGTTAGAGGGAATGTACATTGGTTCAGCCATTATAGAAAAACCAAAAGACCAAAAACAGGGGCCAGGGAGATAGCTCAGGGGCACCAAAACCTGCCTGGCAAGTGCAAGGTCCTGAGTTTGAACCCCAGTTCTGAAAGGAAAAAAAGGGAGGTGGCTGGTGAGATGGCTTCACAGTCTAAGCACATGCTTAGATGAGCTAGGTACCTGGATTCAATCCCCTGCACCACATGCCATGCAGAGACCAGATGTGGTGGTGGGGATCTGCAATCCCAGTGCTGGGGAGGTTGGAAACAGGAAGATCACAATGAGTCCCAAGCTGTGCAGTGAGACTCTGTATCAAACACATTAAAAAAAAAAAATAGAACTATCATGTTGAAACTTGAGACTAGAACAAGGCAAACTGGTCGGTTGAGTGGGCGTAACCTTCTAATTTCAGAGATCTAGGAGACATGCCCACACCATGTACCTGGAACCAATGAGAAAGTGCTGTCTTCAATTCTTTCCTGAACTCAAGCAGATTTTTGATAAGACCAGTTAGACCTGACATCAACCTGCAGACACAGAAGACAACTGCCACTGTGATCCCCCCTTTCACTGCATTCTCCCTTGAGTTATTGGCTGCTTTGCTCTCCCTTTCACTGTAGTCTGCTCTTACCTTTAGAGTATACTTCTTTCCTTACTTTAAAATGGCCCACAGTTATCTGCAGAATGTGTTTCTTCATTTACCTTTAACAAACATAAAACTTTTTTTTTTTTTTTTACTTGTTTTGTCCATTTCTTTGTATAGTGCAAGAGAATCTAGAAAAAAAAATCCCTGGAAGGGAAAGAACTCAGTGACAGCATGGTCTAATAATTCCATTCCTGTGTACATATTCAAAGAAATATCTTGGACAGAGCTTCTTGCATTCACATTCATTGTAGTATTTTCCACCATAGCAAAATACAGAAGCAATCTGCATATCTGTTATTCGATATACGGATAAAAAAGGTGTAATATATATGTATGATGCACTATTATTCTGACTTGTCCTAGAAGGAACACCCTTGGTTTTCCAACAGCATAAGTGAAATGAGAGGAATTATGCTAAGTGGAGTATACCAAACACAGAAAGGCAACTATTGCCTAAGCTAACTTATATGCAGTATATTAAAAAGTGGATCATACAGAAGTACAGTAGTTGAGTGTTTTTTTTAGAAAACAACTAGCTACCAAGAATAGGAGTAGGAGAAGAGGGGCTATTGGACAAAGTTGCAATTGGAAAATGAATAAGTTCTAGAAAGATAATGTATAGGATGGTGACTGTGCTTTATAATAATACACAGTATACTTGAAAAAAGAGTAGATCTACTCTTGAGTCTTCTGAAAGGACTGCTTCTTTTTCCATATATATGTATGGTAACTATGAATATGTTACATAGTTTTATTGTGGTATATATATATATATATATATATATATATATATATATGTGTGTGTGTGTGTGTGTGTGTGTGTGTCTATGAATTTTGGGTATATATTTCAAAACATCATGATATATATTTTAAATTTATACAATTTATACAGTTTTTGTCAGCCATGCCTTAATTTGGAATAAAACAGTTTAGAAATTGTACCAATACTATTTACTGATTGACTATTCCTTTTTTTATAGATATGTTTTCTAATGAAGTTTTATTGCCTTATTCTGTTAGAAGTAACACAAAGATATTACTTTATTTTTCATATTATTTATAAATTATTATTCTATATTATTGTAGACATTATTCATGATATAGATTGGTTTCCTTTATATTTATTGGATGGATTTTCAAGTGATTTTCTCTTGCTGTAGATACAGAGCTTTGACCAATATTTGGTACAGGGTCTCACAATGCAGCTTGGACTTGCAGCGATTCTCCTATTGTCAGCCTCCCCAGTGCTGCGATTACAGGCATGTGCCACCGGGACTTGTCTCTGTGGCCAGCTCAGCAAACCCAGTTTGGGGGCCAGAGTGGTGTGTGGTATGCAGAATCGAACCCTGATCCTTGAGCTTGCCTAAGCAGAAACTTAGTCTACTAAACTATCTCACCAGCCTTTAAAAACCATTAGCTTTTGCTTATTGTATATTTTGTCATTTGCTGGTAAGCAGGAAACTTATTAGATCTTAAATAGTTATTTTATGATGGTCTCTTTTAGTAAGTGTAATACTTTTTTAGCTGTTTTCCTTTGTTGTTGTTAATTAGTTTGTTTCTGGTAGGTTGATAGTGAACTTAAAGAATGCTTTTATCTTCTTCTTAGCAAAGTTCTACTTCATTGTTTTCCCTCATCTCATTGCATTGACTAGAACTTTCAAGGACAATGTCAAACAATATCGTGAGCATCTGCATTTTCCCTGATGTTGAACAGATTTAATTCAGTGTGTCATTGTAAAGTACACTGGGTTGATTCAGATGTCTTTATTATGCTAAACAAGGACCTTTCCTCTTGTAGTTTAGTAAGGTTTTATTTTATGAAATTTTTTCGGGTCTTGTCATAGTGAGCTATTAACACAAAGCCATTTAGCACTTAACAAGGCAATTTCATGGTTTTTATTCTCTTACCAGAGATAAGTTTTCTTGCTGTATTTCCCACTCTTGAATTCTACAAATGACCTACTTTGTCACTGAGTACTTTTCTTTTAATACACTTCACTGGATTTTTATTTAGGAGCTTTGGTTTGGCTTGTTTTATTGTTTTGAGATTTTTTTCATTTATAGTGATACACATTAGGACATTTTGCTTGTTTGTCTAATGATTTTATTAGTTATGATATCAAGTTATCCTTTCTTGTTGCTTTTTTTGAAGAGTAGCTAAGAGAATTCTCCTTACTCTGGGAATTTGTACTTTTAACACCACCTTCTAAATTATTACACTTACCCTTTGTTTATGGCAGCGTTAGTGGTATAATAGTAGAACTGATTATTCATAAGAGGGAGTGTGAACAACAAAGTCTATATTTACTATGGAGATCTTCATAGAAAAATCTTGGCTTCTGACCACTTGGGTCCTTACACACAGGTTCTTCTGCCTGCCACTCACTGAATCAAAAGAGGGCATTTATAGTTGTGAAGAGAAAAAGGCTTATTCATAGTCATAGATCACCATCTCACCCCACAGTGTTAGGGCCTTCAATAGCAGGGACCAGAAACAAGTAGCAGATATAAAGAGAAAGAGCTCTATGCGGGCTTGTCTCTCCCATTCCTAGACCCAGAGTTCTTTTACCCTTCCCTGTGGCAATAGAACTGGACTGTGAGTACCTTGTACCAGCATCTCAATATTTTATCCATTCGTTTAGTCCAAGGAGTAGTGGAGGTGGTATTTTATACCTTAGCCTTGGAGAAATTTGGAGAAGTTCCTTGTCCCTCAAGAAAAAAAAAAGTCCCTAATTTTTAAAGTTCCATTTGTTCCCTGCTGCTTACAGCTCACAACCTCTACCTTAGCCCATTAACTAAGCAGGAAGCAGATGGCAGCCATAGAGATCCTTGTGGCGTTCCCTCAGCTCTCCATCTGACCACTAATCTGACTCCCTCAGTGCCATTATGTTAAAATTCATGACTGTATCGTTGATTCACTAACTTGGATCTAAGTTCTGATCAGAGATTTGTATACTTTCTGACTTTATTCCTTTATTTTAAAACCTTTTACTAGTACATGCTTGTAGTAAATGGTGATTATATTCATTGGAAGGAATTGGTACATGTACACAACACATCTCATAACATGTTTCAATTCTTTTTTCCCCCTTCCCTCCACTGCTCTGTTGTTTTTCCAGCATCAGATTCATTTATTTTCTTATGGCTCCTTATAAAGTTTATGTATAGGTAAACAACTAGACTAATAGAAGAGAAGTATAGGTATAAAAGGTGTAAAATAATTATCCTAAATCAAGGTACACTTTTCTTTCTGCCACAACTCATGGTTGTGGCAAGGCACAAAAGATGAGAGATTACTTCAAGCCAACATCCAATTAATACTCGAAGCAGGCTCAATAGGACTTGCCCTTGACTGATACTCCTCAGCATAAGCTCACAAAGCCTACCCCAAGCTGAAGCTTCTGTGACTTTTTACTGATAGAACCAGGAAGAAAGGATAAAGGACAAAAGATAGATATCTGTGCAGAATTTTATGAAGAGGACAAGGAAGGACAGGGGAAGATCAGGACAACTTGTGCCATGATTGACTTAGGACCAGTTCCTTGAAGCAACTTTTAATGTCTCACTGTGCATTCCAGGTTCTGGGCATGTGGCTCCAATGTCCCTCATCTCTGCATATCTATCATGTACCTCTGGTCAACACCTCCACATCTTTCTTTCTTTGTTGAAATTTAGTGGTGGAACTCAGGGATGACTACCACTGAGCTACACTCCCAACCTATTTTTTATTTTTGATTCTGAGACAAGGTCTTTGCTGAGTGTCTCAGTCATGCTTCTCTCACTGCTGGGAAAAAATACTCAACACCCAAAATTAAGAAAGGAAAGGTTTATTTAGCTCGCTGGAAGTTTTAGTCCATACTCAGCGGGCTCCAAAGCTGAGTGGTATCTGTTATACATTTTGTTCTTACTTGCATTTGAAGTTTCTCATACCAAAAAGATAATGTGATATTTATATGTGTGTGCAATTTATTTTACTTATGATTATGGTTGCAAAGTCCAGAAATTTAGCTATAAATGTCTGAAATACATCATTTTTTATAACTGAGTAATACCCTATTATATAAAAATAATTTTTTAATCCATTCATTAGTTGATAGACATTTGGGTTGTTTCCAGGATTTAGCTATTACAAACTGTGCTGCTACAAAACATGGGTGGACAGACAGTGCTTGTTATGAGGATTTTAATTTTTCTTGAAAGAAACCCAGAAGGATAATAACTGGGACAAATTAGGTTTCTAATCTAGAGTTTCTTTCTTTATGCTATTGTAATAACATTTTTTTTTCTTTTTTTTTTTTTTACAGAGTGTGGCTACACAGGTCAAGTACCCCCAGAGATCTGGGGCAAGCAAGGTATGCATTATTGGGAATGAACTTGGGAACTTGCTCTTGCCAGGCAGGTGCTTATGCTGCTGAGCTATCTCCCCAACCCCTAATCGGGATTTTTTGAGGAATCTCCACACCGATTTCGGCATTGGTTATATCAGTTTACGTTTCCACCACTGTGGAGAACAGTTACTATTTCCCTTTAACCCTGTCAGCAACAGTTATTAGTTGTTTCTTTAACAATAGCCATTCTTTTGGGAGATGGAATATCAGTGTTGCTTCAGTTTGCATTTCTCAAATGATGAGTGATGTTGGATATTTTTTCATATGTACAGTTCCTGTTTTTACTTCTTCTGAGAAGTGTGTATTCCTCTCAGATGTTCATTTTTGGATTGAATCTATGAACTGGAAGATCTGATATTTTTCAGTTATTTATATGTTCTAGATATTAGCTCTCTGTCTCAAGAACAGTTGGCAATTTTTTTTTCCCATTCTATGAGTTGTCTTTTCATTTTGCTTACGATTTCTTTTGCCATGCAATAGCTTTTTAATGAAATGAGACCCTAGTTGTTGATTCTTGGTGACAATTCCTGTGTATGGTCATGATTTTGTTCAAAAATTTTTACAGAGATAGCTCAGGGGCAAAAGCGCCTGCCTGGCAAGTGCAAGGTCCTGAGTTCGATCCCCAGTTCAAAAAAAACTGCTTACTCTTTTTTTCAGAGTATTACTTATTCTATTTTCCAAAAGATTTAGATTTTCTGTTTTAGAATTCGATCATTTAACCCCTTTGATTTTAGTTTAAAAAACTACCAGACAGACTTGGGTCTAATTCTGGTCTTCAAGATATCAAAAGCCAGTTTTTCCAGCACTATTTATTTATTTATTTATTTTTACTTTACTATAGTTAATACATTGCATATTGTTTTCTTCATCATAGTTGTTCAGTGTACAGCATGCAGGCATGATTTCTTGCCTAAACATCATTAGTAAAGATCTTTCTTTTCGTTGTACAAAGAGAAAGTATATATATATATATTAATATATATATTATATATTATATATATTATATATATAATATATTATATATATTATATATATATATTATATATAGTCCAATGGTCCATAACAGTAGTGGATTATCAGCTTATTTGGCATTATTGGAATCTATTCACTTGAGCCTCCAACACCATTTTTTTTTTTTTTTTTGGGACCAGGGTTCGAACTCCCGACCTTGCACTTGCCCAGCAGGCACTTGTGCCTCGGAGCTATCTCCCCAGCCCCTCCAACGCCATTTATTAAAGAATGTGTTTGGCTCCTTTTCAAAGATTAAGTAGCTGAGAGTATTTGGAGTAGATTCTGCATCTTCTAATCTGTTCCACTGACCCTCAGGTATGTTTTTTTTTTTTTTTTTTGCCAGTACCATGCTGCTTTTATCACAGTTGCTCTGTAGTACAGATTCCAGTCAGATATTGTTATCTGTGACTTACCTTTGTTGTCCAGAATTGCTTTTGCTATTCTAGGTCTCTTTTAGTTCCAAATGAATTTTAGGAATATATTCTCTAGTTCTGTGAGGTATGTTAGTGGTATTTTAATTGGGATTGCATTAAATCTGTGTAGCAGTTTTAGGAGTTTGGCCATTTTCACTATGTTGATTTTTCCTACCCAAGTCTATTTTTCTATCTTCTGATAGTTTCTTCCATTTTCTTTGTCAGAGTTCTGTAGTTTTCAATATAGAGGTCTTTTACTTCTTTTCTTAAATTGATTCCTAAATATTTCATTGTTTCTGATGCTATCATGAAGAATGTTATTTCCCTAATTTCCTTCTCAACAACTTTGTCATTTGTATACAGGAATGTTATCAATTTTTGAGTGCTTTCTATCCAACTATGCTACTGAATCTGGCTATGAGATCTAGAATGTTGATGCAAGAAACCTCAATGGCATTAGGGACACAATGAAAGTAATACAAAGGGGGGAAATTTATACTGGTGAATGTTCATATGAAGAAGACAGAATTAAAGCAAGTAACCTGATGCTGAATCTCAAGCTCTTTGAAAAAGAAGATGTCAAGCCCAAATCTCATATGAGGGAAAAAATTATAAATAATGGAGTGGAATTTAATACAATTGAGGCTAAGAAAATAATTCAAAGAATTGACGAATTAAAGAGTTGGTTTTTAAAGTATAAATATGATTGATAAACCCTTAGCCAAGTTTATATAAAAGACTGAAATTCGTGCTATTTGGAATGAAAAGGGTGAAATTACAACAGATGTTATCAAAATCCAGATGATCATCAATACATCCTTTGAGAAACTTTGTTCTAGTAAGATAGAAAACACATATGAAATGGACAGATTCCTAGATACATATCAAAGAAGATACAAAAGTTCTAAACAATCTATAACCAGTCAATGAAATTGAAACTGTAATTCAAAACCTATAAACTAAGAACATCCCAGGTCTTGATGGATACTCACCTGAGTTTTGATAGAAATTTAGGGAAGATCCAATGCCATTTTCCCTCAAATTCTTTAATGAAATAGGAAGATAGTATCCCCAAACCATTCCGGGAAACAAGCATTATCCTGATCCCCAAATCAGAAAAGAACCCAACCAAAAAAGAAAACTAGTGGCCAATATCCTTAATGTTCATTAAGGAGATGTGAAAATCCTCAGTAAGATACTGGCAAATAGAATGCATCAAATCATTAAGAAGATTATACATTATGATCAAGTGGATTCACCCCAAGAATTCAGGGATGGTTTAATATATACAAACTCATAAATATAATACACCACATCAACAGAGCCAAAAACAAAAATCACACTATCATCTCAATGCATGCAGAAAAAGCATTTGACAAAGTCTAGCTCCCAATCGTGATTAAAAACCTTGAAGAAAATTTAAATAGTCTTATCTCTACCTAATAAAGGACATCTATGAGAAATCAATAGCCAATGTTATGGTAAATGGTAAAAAAAAAAAAAAAAAGAAAGCTTTTCAGCACAATTCTTAATAGCTAAACCTTGGAAAGAACCCAAATGCTTATCAGCTGAAGAGTGGATAAAACAGATGTGTGTGTGTGTGTGTGTGTGTGTGTGTGTGTGTATGTATCTCTTTATCTTTCACTTAAGACTACAGTTATCAATGTGTCTCTGAGCATTAAAAAGATACTTTTATGAAGTCAAACTCACTAAAATTATATATTAAAATGCTTTTTATTTAGTTAATTTAAAAATTTGTTTTGATGCGGTATTTTCATACAAAGGAGTACTATTCAGCTATAAAAAGGATAAACTTGAAGCTTTCATAAGTAGATGAAGGCAACTAAAGATGATACTCATAAGGAAATTTTTCAGACTCGACTGTGTAAATATCATATTGCATCCCTAAATGTAAGAAAATGAAGAAGTAAATAAGATTCAAAATTAGCCCGGCGTGGTGGCGCATGCCTGTAATCCCAGCACTCAGGAGGCTGAGGCAGGAGGATCGGTGAGAGTTCGAGACCAGCCTGGGCTACAAAACTGAGCTCAAGGCCAGACTGAACTGTACAGTGAGACCGTGTCTCAAAAAGACAAAAAAAATTATTCAAAATTTCCATTAAAAATTGTGAAAGGGAAAGAAGCTGTCCAGGATGAAAGAACAATGGGGTGGGAAAAGGAGGAAGAGAAAAAAAACATATAACATATATATCATTGCTTAGATAATTATACTTCTAATTTATATTGTTCATTGAAAAGAATGATTTGCATGTATATTGTTGGGTCCTTTTTCATTCCTATATCTTATAATCGGAGCACCTACTTTGAAGACAAGAATACACAATATAGTAACCATTGTTCATTTCTTATTTTCTGGTTTTAAAATTTTGTTCCATTGTTTTTTCTCCTTAAAAATAAAAATTAAACCTTTCACTTTAAAATCAGTAGCAAGGCAAGAATGTCCACTATCGACACTTACATTCATGTAATTCTGGAGACATAGACTAGAACAACTAGCTATGAGAAACAATAACAGGAATTAAGACAGAGAAGGAAGAAGCTAAACTATCACTATGTGAAGATGACATGACACTACATAGATAACCCCCAAAATCCTATCACACAATTTAGATCTAGCCATCTCTGAAACATGCCACCTATCACTACATAAGACTTTGGGGCACGTTTAGACACAAGCCACAAGGATAGATTTTATGTTCTGTATTTTAATGACATCATTCCTGAAGTAGGTGTTGCTTGTTGTTATAGCTTCAATGTGGATTACAATGTACTAGTTAATTAATTCTTATACCTTCTATTTCTTGATTTTATTGTTTCAGATTCATAGTTAGCTGCTTTCTTAACTCTTTTTTCATTTAGTAATTAAAGAATATTCAGTTACAAAGTGTATCTGAATTGAGTTTATCCTTCTCTCACTACATTTTTATTGTGTTCAAGAGTCTGTACTTCTAAGTAAATGTTAGAATAAATCGTTCACTATTTTCAGTAATAAATGCACATTATGGAGTGTCCTCCATCTTATTCACCAATCTTCCTAATAGATCAGGTTATAATTTATATTTAATCTTTTTGTGGATTGTACCAAAAGAATATGATTCATCTGATTTGGTGATTACACTATACATCTCAGTACGCAGATAATACATTAAAATTAAATACTAAGATATCTCATACACCTTTGAAAGAGTATTCTGCTAATGGGTTATAGAATTACCTATAATCTTTTTTTTTTTTTGAGTCAGTCTTACATATTCAACTTGACAATTTCTGAAAGAAAAATAGTGTAAGATATTTATTTATAATTAAAGTATATTATTTCTTCTTTTGTCTATGTGTCCACAATGCACCTTCTGTTTTTACTTCTTCCCATCCTCTTGCCTCCATCCCTGAGTTGCCCACCCCTTCTGCATCTCCCTGCTTCCTACCATCTGGCTTGTCCATTATTTCCTCACAGAATGCTCCTTTTCCCTTAGACTATACCTGTCCCATCATTCTTGTGACTTTCTGGAACAGTTTGAGAGCCTTTTTTCATGAATGTCTTTCTGAGGTGTGACATGTATATGAATGCTGCTGCCATGTGTCATCCAGTGGAAGACAGATTTATGAAAACACTGTGGTGTCCTCGTTTGCCTTGTTTATAAGATCTGGCTCTGTGTGACCTCTGACTTTTCCTCAAAGTCGAAAAGACCATATTTTGAATGGATTCAGGATATCAAGGTAAATACCATAGTGCAGCTACAGCACAAAAAAGGATTCCTGCAACTGCTTCAGAAAGTTGTAAGAATGAATGAACATTTAAATTTGTTCGAAGCTAGAGAGTGTTTTGAAGGCAATTAATGCCAATGTGTCTTTAAGTTAATAAATTTTTATTACAACACTGCCATATATTTTCATTGCACTTTGTGCAAAACCATGTATAACTAAAATGTACTTTTGATATAGGGGAATGAAATTCTCAACCTACTAGGTGTCTGGTACAAGTTTGTATTTTCTAAAAAAAAAAAAAATGAATTTTAGCAACAATGGAAATTAAGAGCAGAATATATTTATTGGGGAAAGAAGACCTCCATCCAAGTGTGTCGCCAAGGGGCCTGACTTTTTCAGTGATTTCTATAGAGCAAATTCACAACGTGAGGCCAGTCCCTGGTGGGCAAAATTGGAATTCATAAGGTGAGCATTAGGTCGAACAAAACTATGGTCAACCAATAACATAAGTATAATTGCTCAAGTAAAATTGATTAAATTGGGACCAAATAGGGAAGCAAATCACATAGCAAGCAGATATCAATATAGAACAGGGCTTTTTCCGGTAGAGCACTGAGTTCGTAGTGACTCTTTCTGGCTTCCTCAAGTTGATATCTATTTACAATGTCAATCCCTGATATTTATCCTTAGGGAAGTATGAGGGGGTCTTTGTTTTATCTTTTGTCTAAAGGTCGGCCCACAGAGGAGGTACCTATCTCTCCCACATTTACAAAATATCTCCTCTTCTCATTGAATCCTTTGAGAACCTAGCCCTATCAGACTGCCTATAACATTCACCTAACTTAATTGCCTATAGCACTTTTTCATGAAAGTGGTTTATTATTATTATTATTATTATTATTATTATTATTATTATTATTGCCAGCCCAGACTGTCCTGTGGGTGGGACTGGCACAGCATGTGGTGCTGGGGATAAACTGTGGTCCCTGCGGTTGCCTAAGCTTGCTTAAGCAGGCACTTTAGACCACCGAGCCATCTCTCCGGCTCCTATAAAAGTGATTTCAAGTTGAATTATCTCCCTTGCATCCCACAGTAACTACTGGCCTCAACTTTCTTTGAAAATAGAGATGCCTCTGTGACTTTATTTTTTAAGAATTTTTAAATTTTGCCGGGTGTGGTGGTGCACGCCTGTAATCCTAGCACTCGGGAGGCTGAGGCAGGAGGATCGGTGTGAGTTCGAGACCAGCCTGGGCTACAAAAGTGAGCTCAAGGCCAGCCTGAACTGCATAGTGAGACCCTGTCTCAAAAAGACAAAAAAAAAAAAAAAAAAAAAAAAAAAAAAAAAAGAATTTTTAAATTTTATATATTATTTTTTCTTGTTTCAGAACCTTTGTTTATTCACTCATTTTTATGGCCGGCTCAGCCCGCCCCAAGGGCAGGGCTGGCATAGCATGTGGTGCCGAGGATAGAACCGCGGTCCCTGAAGTTGCCCGAGCTTTCCCAAGCAGGCGCTTTAGACCACTGAGCCATCCCACCAGGCCCACCTCTGTGACTTTTAAAGAAAAAAAATTATAACATGCATTTTAGTAATTTAGAATATATAATAAAACATAATAATGTATAATATATGTACATTAATCTCCAAAAATGTAAGTGTAAACTTCTCAAGAAGTTGTTTTTTTATTTTTAAAATTTAAGCACTTAAAAACAATATACTTCTTTGCTATTTTAATCACAACTTCATTTATCTTCTAGAAAACTCTAAAAGAAACACCTCGATGGCCCTTTTTATGGTTGACAATGCTGTTAGATAATCATTATTTTTTATTTAATTTCTTTTCACTTTAACTGAGAAGTTAGGAGAGGAGAGGTAAATATGTGACTAGAACTTGTTTGATAGAAATTCAAATTTTAAAAACTAAAAAAGAATCCTAAGGGTACTTGGTGACATTTTGGCAAATGTTTCTCATCCTATTTTGAGTAAACAAGTTTAAATTTTTAAATACAAATATTAATTTTTTATTAACCAACATTATTATTTATTTGCAATATATTTATTTATTAATGGGAGATCATATTTCTCTGTACTTGGCACTCATATGTGCTCAGACCTTATTTATTCATAATAAAAGAAATACTAATTGAAATTATACTCTGTATAACTACTATGAGGACAACAATATGTATTGTATCAATTATTGTGAATATTCTACTAACATGTTTTGAAACTATCATATTGTTATTTCTTATTAAACGTAATAAAATTTTTTTTAAAGTATTTGAAAAAAGAAATTATAATGAGCTATTTCTCCCCTATCAGGCTGGCAAAGTTTCAAAAGTTTGATAACTCCTGGCAAGGCTGTGAGCAATATGCACTCTTGTATATTGTTGGCAATGCAAAATGTGCAAACCTCATGGAAGAAATTTGATAAAGTCTAACAAAAGTACATAAGCATTTACTCTTTGACCCAGAAAGCTCATTTCTAGGAATGGATCCCAAGATACTCAGGAAAAATTTGAAAGGACATATTTACAAGGGTATTTGCTAGAGTAGTATTTATAGTGCCAAATCTGGAAAGAACTCAAATAGTCATGAATGGAAGCTTGAATGAACTATTATGCATTCACCCAGTGGTGAATATGTAGCTATAAAAAGAAAAAAGGAATATCTTCTACTTACACTTATGGAATAATTTCCAGTATTAGTTTTTCTACAAAAGCAGAAAACAAGTTGGGAAGAACTATGGATTAAAGACATAAATAAGAGAGTGCATGAATGTTTGATAAATAATTCATATACCTTGTTCTATAGATTTGACTTTATAATAATGGATATGTTTTATATAAATGGAAAAATAGACCCACATGAAACAAATGAATATAAATGTGTATTTCATTGGTGGTATAATCATCCAGAAAAGAATTATTGCAAGGTATTTTGAAATATAGTAAGCTAACGAAACTCTTTTAGTGGGTTATATGCTAAGGATTAAAATAAGGGGTTAAAATTAAACTATTCATGGAAATCTACTCTTAGTAATATTATTATGTAACAATCATATATGTAGAGTAGAATAAAGCAAGTACTTCAGTGTCATATATATATATTTTTCAGTGTCTTTTCCCTTTGCTGATTTTACTTTGTTCTCTGTCTCTATAGTAATTTGAATCCCTTCTAATGAACGATCAAACCTGGAAATTTCAATACAAAGATTCTGAACTGTGCCACCAAGAAAAAGATGAATTCGAACGTGTAAATGATGTACCATAGATGTGGAATCACGAATCTATTCTGTGGAGAGATTTATAGTCTTAAATAAATAAAGACAAATATATTATATAATATATAATTATAATGTATATATATGTTAGAAAAATATGAAATTCTGTATTTGAGTTAGGAATATCATTATGATGTTATCATGTGTTTTACCTTGAAGCAAAGAAACCAAACAGACACATTTCCTATATTTGTCTAGAAACAATAAGTAAGGAACACTCACAGTGGCTAAGGGGCCTTAAGTATATGTTTCTAGTAATGAAAATCCAGGGTCCTTGAAGGAATGCCTACCTTCACATCTAAGGTAGGAAATTCACAAGATGAACTTGAACACTGTTCCACCCTAAAAGCATGGTAGCTCTACAAACCCATAGAGGTTGTAGTGGTTGATATGTTGTGTTAACTTGGCTGGATGACTCAGCAGCCCAGTTCTCTGTTGGTGGGAGCCCTGCCCTGGGGTACAATTGGTTCCTCTCTGGAGCATGACCAGGACCTGCCTAGGATAAGATTGGTTCCTCCCTAGAGCGGGATCGAGGGCCCATCCTGGGGTATGATTGATTCCACCCAGGGCACAATGGGCCTACGTCAGAATGACTGAGCACAAGGAGACTTTTTAAAGGGCTGAGGACGGAGTCAAGACTTCACTTCATTGGAGAAGCTTCATCCTTTGCATTCAGCCTGGACTTCATTGTCCGGCTTGCAGCGCAGACTCTTCAGCCTCCAGCTTGGATCTTCGCCATCGGTCTCAGACTCTTCAGCATCCATTACAGACACTTCAGTCTCCCATCACAGACCCATCAGCCGATAGATACAGACTTACACGGAGTGCTGCAGTGAAGTTCAGACCTCGGGATTGAATTCTTCAGTCCGGAGCATGTAGACACCCTGTGCGCGCTTCCTCATCTGACTTTGTGGCTGACTATTATAAGCCAATCTTTTTTTTTTTTTTTTTTTTTTTTTTGTGAGACAGGGTCTCGCTGTACAGTTCAGGCTGGCCCTGAGCTCAGTTTTGTAGCCCAGGCTGGTCTCAAACTCTCACCGATCCTCCTGCCTCAGCCTCCTGATGTAAGCCAATCTTATAATTCCTTATAGATTGTATATTTTGTGTTAATATCCATTCCTTATATTATATCTATTCTGTTCCTCTAAGTAAAAACCCTGACCATTACAGCAATCTTCAGGCACTTTAATCCGTTGAGCAATTGGGCAAGCCCTTGCAAATGAATCTTCAACAGGGCTTGTCCTATAGTACAAGGTGGCAGTGACCTGGAGGGAGCCATCCTGGACCACCTAGGAAGTGCTGCTTACAGAGCAGCAGCAGCAGCCTGTGATTAGCGCAAGCCCTATGGTCAGTGGCTAGAGCGCGCCTAGCATAGCCAACTCGGTGACTGTATGGGGAAACCACAGCTGTTTGATTGACAACTGTCCTTTCTCTGGGCAAAAAAAATGTCAGGGCTGAAATGAGGAAATCTTTAGGAAAGCTGTGTTAAGCACAGCCTGCTGGGGTCTTTGGAGGCCGAGGACGTTAGTGATAGACCCAGATTCCTTCCTCTCTGATCTTAGCTATGATATGGTGCATTCTCCTTTTCAAAGAGCCAACAGTGGCCTCTAAAGTGACAGAGTGGGGGAGGGGCACATGGTTGACAGCCAACCTACACTTTTGTTGGTGGGTGGTAGTCTCTGGAGGAGAGGTACTGCTAAATAACATAGAAACACATGGAGGCAAGTTGTCCTACCACTGAGGTGGTGGTAGGGAAGCCAGGGCAGGGATGTCATAGCCACTGGTCAGGCTATGCTCACAGCCCTCTTTCAGCAAGCAGGAGTCAGTACCATCTCCCTGATTTCAGGGGTATCCACCACTTGAAGGGTTCTTACATGCACAGAGGGTGCCTATATGACCCTTGAGTCTCTAGAGAGCTTCCCTGGGATAGTCTATGTCTCAGGATATGTTGCTGAATTCTAACAGATTGCCCTTGGAGAGTCCTCTGACAGGCATCTAGTTCCTCCTGAATGTTTTTTCAGTGTCTTTTTCCCCTTGCTGAGGTTCCTTGGTTTTCTATCTCTATCATATATTGAATCCTTTTAGTAAACAATCAAACCTAAAAATTCAAACAGAAATATTCTAAACTGCACCCCATTAAAATGATGAGATCCAGAACATGTAAATGATGTACCATGGACATAGAATCGCAAATCTATTCCGTGGAGAGATTTATAGTCTTAAATAAATAAAGACACTAAAAAAAGTAAAACATGTCTCATTCAGAGTCTTGTGACATATTTAAAGGTAGATAAAACAATGTCTGGAACTGATCTTAAGGTAATTCAGTAGTGGTGGTACAAAGAGATGAGAGCCGGGCGTGGTGGCTCATGCCTGTAATCCCAGCACTCGGGAGGCTGAGGCAGGAGGATTGGTGCGAGTTCGAGACCAGCCTGGGCTACAAAAGTGAGCTAAAGGCCAGCCTCAACTGCATAGTGAGATCCTGTCTCAAAAAGACAAAAAAAAAAAAAAAAAGAGAGAGATGAGAACAGCAAGTATAGAAGAAATAAGATTGGTCAATAGTTGATCGCTTAAATTGAATAATGAAGTAAATAGATTTATTATATCTTTCAGAAAATTTAGTAAGATTTATTATGCAAGATTCTAGATAAAGATAAACTTAATATTTCAAAACTAGATAAAATTTTAAAGTACATGTGCTAGTATTTGAAAGTATTCTTGTAGTGCTCGCTTCGGCAGCACATATACTGAAAGTATTCTTGCAAAATATTTACATGTCAGATTTGTAATTTTCTTTGATCATTTTAATAACTTTTAATATAAAATTTATGTGTTCTTCATATTCTTTATATGCTCTAGGGAAAAATATTTATTGATACCGGAGATAGGTAGCAAAGGAATTCTACCACAGAACTGCTTCCTCATCTCCCCTTTAACTTTTTAAAACAGTGTTTTGAAATAGGGTCACAGTTGCCTAGGGTCCCCAGAAACATGTGATCATTCTACCTCAGTCTCTGGAGGATCTGGGATTACAGACATGCACCCCACGTATCCACACTCAACAAGAAAAAATATCTAAAAGAAGGATCTGTTACAGGAAGATTAAAACATAGAAGCACAAATCATTTAAGTCAATATTGTTCTTTAACAGATAATTCTTTGATATGTTTTCATTGTTTATTTCTATTTTAATATTGAAAGTTCTTTTGCAACTATGTAATATGTTTTTAGAGTGAGTAGCCATTTTTTAATTTTAAAAATTTATTTATTTATTTGGTACAGGTTCTTGCTACGCAGTTCAGATTTGTAGTGATCCTCCCGTCTCAGCCTCTCCAGTGCTAGAATTATAGGCATGCACCCACAGGCTGGGTTTCTGAGCAAGCATGGCATTCCTGAGGTTCTGGGGTGGGCACATCTTTGGCAATGGGATCGAACTCAGGTTCTTGCACTTGCCAGGTAGGTGCTTAGACTGTTAAGCTATCTCCCCAGCCCAAGAATAGTCACTTTAAACATTTCTAATTTAGGGAAATATACAGTAGTCACATCTAATTAATGTATTGTCTGGTGTGCATATGAATATATTTGTGAGTATTTCAGTTTGCCTCTTACAGTCAAGTAAAGTTAAGATTCTGGACTTCAGCTGCAGGCCTGGGATTAGGAGTTATATGGGTGGAAATTGAAGCATGCCCATACCACACTACAGTGATGCTGAAAGATTCTGGCTTAAGAATAGAAACACATTTACACTTATAATGAGGCAGCAAATTACCAACCATTGCTATAGCACTTTGAACTCAGAAAAAGAGGCAAGATTTCTCAGCTGCTTAAATAAGCATAACCCTAGCTCACAACAACCAAAGAAATCATCAGAAGGCTTTTATTTTAGTGCTTTCTTCATTCTTTTTTTTTTTTACTTTTTCATTTCTGCTAGATTTAATATTGTATTCTTTCTATTATTCCTTATCATTATTTTCTTAGGAATTCTTGCAGTACTTTTTCTAATTTTTTGAAATGAAATTTGGATCATTATTTTTCTTTTTTTAAATAAAAGTAATAGAATGATGTAAAATTGCCTTCCATGTAGTTTTAACTATATTCAGACTCTGAATACATAAAAAATTATTTTACTATTTTTAAAATTATTATTTTAAAGTTAATAGTGTGATGAAATAACTATTCATAATTAATTTTCTCCTTAATCTGCAATTACACAAATACATTTAAGCCTCCAAATGTTTGATGTCCAAGTACCATCTTTAAACATGTCTATGTTTACCTGTATTCATTCAAAAGCAAGATAACTCTTGCTTCATCAAATAGAAGTTGGTCTTTGAATTTGGGGTGTCAATTTTTTATATGTTATAGATATAAGGTCTTGAGGGACAATTGACTAAAATTTTTCCCACTCCATAGGTTGTCTTTTCACTCTGTTGGTGATTTCTTTTGGCATGCAAAAGCTTATTATAGGATGAAATCTTAGGTGTTGATTCTCTGTAGTACTTCCTTCACAGCCTGGTTTTTGTTCAAGGCCTCTCTGCCTACACCTGTCTTCAAGGAGCATTAGTGTTTAGGCAAGTATGGCAATGTTGACTGAGCTATTACAGTGATATCCCTATTTATTTTTAAATGAACTTCAGGAGAGGTTAATAGGAGCTGGGTTGGTAGGTTGGCAGTTTAAGTGCCAGCCTGGCAAGCGGAAGGACCCAAGTTTGATCTCTAGAATCCCATGTGTGCCATGCCAGTCACCAAAACCGGGTGTAGTGGTGCATGTCTGTAATCCCAGGGCTGGGTCAGCTGACACAGGAGGATCACTATGAGTCCAAGCTGCATAGCAAGACCTTGTACCAAATAAATAAATAAACACTAATATAGTGTTAAGAATCATGATTTGTCTGTATGAGGTCGCATTATGCAGACTTCCAGGAAATTACTTGACTCTGGAACCCATTTTACCTAGAACATTTTTAAACATTGCATAATTGATATTTTTGTAATAAGACATGACCTTTTGGGGGCTATCTCTAGATTTTTAAAAATTAATAACAAGTCTGCCATTTTTCCTTCATTATTTCACTTTTAGTTTAAACACCTGATAATCTGGAATAAATGTTTAAAGCTTTTCTTTTCTGTGTGTGCAAACACAAAATGATTTAACCTTGAAAATATTCACATAATAACAACAGCTTCCTTGGGTGTAAAAGTCCTGGGCTTATAACTGTTTCTGCTGATAGCACTACAACTATTAGTTTTCTTCTGCCATTCTGAGGCCAGCTGTGATGGTGCCTCTCTTTATGAGTCTTGCTTGCCACTAAAGAACTGAATGGAACAGAGCTACACAAGCATCTCTTTCACCTATAATTTTACGTTAGCCAAGGTAATCTTCTCTATTTATTTATTTATTTTTAATTTTTAAATTTTTATTTATTTATTTATTTATTTATTTATTTGTTTGCGAGACTGGGTGGGGTTCCAACTCCGGACCTTGCGCTTGCCAGGTAGGCACTTGTGCCACAGAGCTATCTCCCCAATCCTGCCCCTCTCAATTTATTGATTCAAAATGTTAGATGATGAATGTTTTCCCTGGATCCTTTATAGCTTAATTCATTTTCTTTGGATTTCTCTCCTATTCCTATTAGTTACAGTTTACATATTTGTCCTTTTCCCTGAATTTTTTTTCATTCATGATACTCATGCCTGTGTTCTTGCTTTTAGCATGATCGGAGTACTTTTGATATCTGTGCACTGATGATTCAAGCTTTCTGCAGTTTCAGGTTGGATATTTTGGTGCCTATGAAATTTGATTACTGAAGCTTGATTTGAGGGCAATTTATTCTTATAATAGTTTTTTTTTTCTTCTCAGGTCAATTTTTTTCATTATTTAAATTTTTTCTGTTATATAATTCATCCCCTCATTCTACTACATAGACATAATGTTATTTTACACAGGAGGATATTGCTTTTTTCTTGTGTGTTATGTGTAAGTCCTTTATTTGCTCTCTGGCATACCCTTAAGTGATGAAATGTGTTGCTCCTTACTGGGGAAACTTCAGAATAGACAGCTTTTCTCTAATTCTGTTGTACTCCACCACTGCTCAAATCCTGAGACTCTAATTTTTACTTTTTTTTTTTTTTTTTTTTTTGTATTTTAAGGAAGGGTCTAGAGTGTGTTTAGGGTCTCACTACCATTTTTTTTTCTTTTTTCTGTATTTTAGGTAAGGGCCTACAGGGTGTTCAGCGCCTCACTACTAGATCAGCCTCGTAGTGATCTGCCTGTTTACAGCCTCCCAAGAACTGGGATTACAGCGCATGCCATAACACCTAGTCTCAATTGCTGCTTCAGCATGTCCTGGGGGCGGGGCCAGCACAACAGGCCCAGGGATGGAACCCGGGCCTTTTCATCAGCTTACATGCGCTTTAATTCACTGAGCTATTTGGCCAGCCCCTCTAATTCTTACGTCTTAACAGTTGTTTCTAAAAGGTTGATTACTATAGAACCTAAACTCCGTTCAAGTACTGTATTTGCAATTATGCTGGAAGCTGTAAGATAAGGGGAAGATAACATTGTACAGAGACATCATTGACATTCAGCTCGATCTTTTGAGGTGGAGAGGAAGGAAGTGAGTACCTCATTCTTTCTTTTATTTTTGCTATAAACTTTTGAAACTTTTGGCATGGGATAGGATTCCTTCACTCTCTTTACAGTTCAATGTATTGTCTTTGAAAAACAAGAAATAATTTCTTGGGGTAAATGAGATAATCTGATGATTTTATAATGAGTAGAAGGCTTTATTGCTAGGTAGGTTTGCTTCACAAGGTGTTTCCGGTCTGGACAAATACTTTCTTTAGAAATTAATCAAACTTTTGTCATGGATCTTATATTCATTTTTAAATTAAATGAATTGTTTTTCTTTTTAAAGAATACAAAACAGTGCTAAAAAAGAACTACAAATGATATAAGATTTCATTAAACAAAGTAATAGGAATTCAACAATGGTGCTGTATTACATGATCCTTGATAGGTTCTGGCCCTAGTATGAATTGTTGAATCATTATGGTGGTCATCTAATATGGCTGAAGCCCTTAAAACAACAGCTTATCTTCCCAAAGACCACCTCCCCCTTCTTCTCCAACTCAGTTCAGGGTACAATTTCCTTCCACTTGTCCCGACACCTCCGGGAAGGCCCCAATCAGCTCCTCAGGTAAATCTAAACATCCTCCTCAAATCCCACCCCTGGTAAAAGGTCATAAAAGCCTCAGCCTCCCTTTGTTCCAATTCAGAGAATTCCTTATCTTCCCCGAATTCTCTCAATGTCCTCCAAGAGAATAAAGCCCTTTTCTGTTTCTCCTTCTGACTGTTTCTCGGCTGCGACACAGCAGAAAACCTATCATTTGGTGTCGTGACTCGGATCGGTGAGTCGTGTAGCTCCTGGGGCACCCCTGCCCCGGTTTTGAGCTCCCCCACCGAGCCGCCCTCTGCTTTTGCTTCTGCCTCTGCCGCCTGCCATTGCTAGCTTACATCCACCACCGGCCAATTTAAATTCACACAGGTGAGCCCCAAACTCGTCTCGGGGAATCCCGTGTCGTTTCTTTGTCTCGTCTCGAAAATCGTGAGCTCACGTCGGGATCCCCACTCGTCTCCCTCGGCCATCTGGCCTTGGCTCCCCACTTTTTCTAGTGATGACTGATAAAAGTGGGTGTTAGCCCTCTCTCGCTCTCATACTCACTCCGGGCTAAAAAGTGACAACTTTTTAGTGGGAAGTGACGTCGGGCTTTGCCCTAATCTCTGGCTCACCTTTTAATTCGGCCACTATGGGAAATATTCCTTCCCGCCCACCAAAACACACTCTGCTGGGCTAAACAAACTTCTGTCACATTGGCAAATGGCAAGATATCTACCATATTTGGGCTTTTTTTCTCTTTGGGGACATGTCCCTCACTCCTTTGTCCTTCTTTCTCTCAAGGTCTCTCCATAGTCTCTTAAATCAAGGACAGATCAGATTGTACTACATGGCCACCCACAGAACTCGACCCTTGCGGCCCCACCCTCCCTCCATACTAGGCCACGGGCTAGGCCTCAGTCATAGCTACTGCTCCTCAATTCACCCTCTCACCTCTTTATCTTTCAGAAACTACAGTGGTGCCTTACACTCTATTTTGCTCCCTCCCCTGCCTTCCTCTCAGCTGCCAGTAGGTCTACATTCCTCACATTCCTTGCCAAACCTCACCGATTTACAATTCAACCACAGTCTTTTTCTTCCAAAATCCCACTCTAAAACAAAAACCAAAAATCAAAACTAGTAACTCATTTTTTCCCCCAACAGTGTGTGCCCAGCACTGCTATCCCCCAAACGAGATAACAGCCCTTTCCAATTGAGCCTGATGCTTAGCTTCTTTGCTCCTCACTCCCCACCCCTGCCAGTCACCTCTGCAGGCAGTCCCAGGTTCTGGACTCACCTTATCAGTGCTCCTCTATTGTGCCTTGCCTAATCTTTACACTCTGCTAAGTTTGTTTGCTCCCACTCCAGAAATAAGAGGTTTTTACGTTTTCCCAAATTCCTCTTATAAGAGATCTCTGCTAATTAACCTAACAAAAAAAGGTTCTG
>PVJA010032191.1:0-24308 GCA_004027025.1 Myocastor coypus | reverse complement strand
TTACATATTTTCATCATCGGATCAGTTTAGATTAATACATATAGGTATATAAGATTGATCAAACAACTAAACATTAACCTTTCTAAATCCACATTACTTTTTTTTTTCTTTTCCCCCTTTTTTTCTTTGAAAGTTGACATATTGCATATTGTCCTCACAATCATTCTATAGAGTGCAGTGTGTGGGCATGACCCACCTACTTTTTTTTTTTTTGAGACAGGGTCTCGCTGTACAGTTCAGGCTGGCCTTGAGCTCAGTTTTGTAGCCCAGGCTGGTCTTGAACTCTCAGCAATCCTCCTGCCTCAGCCTCCCAAGTGCTGGGATTACAGGCATGCACCACCATGCCCAGCTGTCTGGCTACTTTTGTGTTCTTTAATAAACTCTGTCAGGGGCCAGGGAAATAGCTCAGGGGCACAAGTGCCTGCCTGGCAAGTGAAAGGTCCTGAATTCAACCAATGTGTTATGGTTTATGTCTACTTGTACCCCAAAAGCCTTATGCAATCATGGGGCAGGGACTTCTAGAGTTTGAGACTTGACTCATGAGTCACGGGGATTATGTGTTTTAGTACTGATGAGATTATGGGTCTGAGTACTGCTGGGAATTATAGGTGTGGCCTGAGGAGGATAGGCTAAGGCAGAGAGCCTGATGCAATACAAAGAGAGACAAAGAGACAGACTAGTGCTGTTGCTCTCTGCTCCCCTGGTTGTTCTGTTGCCTGTCGCCATTGTCACTGTTCCACTGCCATGAACTGCTCTCTGCTATGTGCCTTTCTGCCTTGGATCCAGCCAAGTATGGACTGAAACTTCCAGTAACTATAAGCTAAAAAAACTTTTCCTTCCCTCATTTTGAGTGTTGGGTGTGTGTCTCGGCAATGAAAGAAGAGTAACTAAGACACTGTGGTTCTGCAAAAACGAGTGAACAAACAAACAAACACTCCAACAATACTTTTTGCTTTTGCTCATTTACTCAGTTCCTTGTTTGAGACAAGAAGTACCTGGAATCCAACTCTGGAAGCAGAGGTGAACAACTGTGAACCCAATAACATTTACTGAGCCAACTAAACGTTAGACAATCTTTTTTTTTTTTTTTTGATCCTTAAGTCAGGTCCTCTTTATTTTCTCCACACCTTTAACATGGCCTAGGGTCCTAGCCATCATTGGGTGATGAAGAATCTTCCAATGCTATCTCTATGGTCCCAATTTGCACATGCATCTGTTCCTTCCCTTCCTTCCTCTCCACCTCTATTCCTTATTCTTTTAGAGATACTGGGGACTGATTCCAGGGCCACGGCACTAAGCTATATCCTCAGCTCTTTTTTGAGACAAGATCCTGCCGAGTTTCCTAGGCTAGGTTTGAATTTACGATCTTCCTGCCTCAGCCTCCCACAGTGCTGGTATTCTAGGCGTGACCACTGAGCCCAGTTCCAGTTTTCTTCTAAAGCAGAATCACGGACATACTTTTCTACTGATGGTCGGAGTTGAGGCAAGGAGGAAGAGCATATAGCTGAAACAAACGTCTACACTTGCGGTCAGTACTACCCTGGTCTGAAGTTTTCCAGTCAAGAGAGCATAAGAAAGGCGGTCTGCCATATTTCATGTGGCCAGAGCAAGGAGTGCTGCAGCAGACTGGTTGGGACTCAGGGAGTGAGGCCAGCTACGAAGAGGACGCCTGTGAGGAAGGTTGAAGTGCCCAAGTCTCAGCCGGGGAACGCCGGCTCTGCTTTTCCTTCCCACAGCTTATGGTTGACATGCTACTGTCTAATACTGAAACTTTATATGTGAGTAGAGATTATACTTACTTTTGAGCCCTATTTCTTCCAGGACAAAAGTTCAGAGACATAGGGAAAAGGTAAAAAGAATCAGTGATTCACAAGAGCACGCAGCCTTCAGAAATGCAGCTATGGGCCCAGCAGGATGGCTCAGTGGTCTAAAGTGCCTGCTTGGGAAAGCTTGGGCAGCTTTAGGGACCGCAGTTCGATCCTCAGCACCACATGCTGCGCCAGCCCTGCCCTTGGGGCGGGCTGAGCTAGCCATAAAAATGAGTGAATAAACAAACAAAGGTTAATTGTTTGATCAATCTTATATACCTATATGTATTAATCTAAACTGATCTGATGATGAAAATAAGTAATATAACCATTGTTAAATTTAAACAATAAAAATATTAAATTAAAAAAACAAAAAACAAAAAACAAAGGTTCTGAAACAAGAAAAGAAAAAAAGAAAAGAAAAGAAATGCAGCACTTCCTGAGCTGGCCAACATTTTCTCAAATTTGGCACAGTCATTAGCTGAAAACAGTTTTTTTTTTTTAAGTACATTTGCCAAGAGACAATTGCAAAATCTTTGGTAAAGACTGCCACGCTTCAGGAAAACCTCTAATTCCAAATTGGTCTACTGTTCTTAACATTACGAGAGACAAT
Organism: Myocastor coypus; assembly: GCA_004027025.1. Taxonomy (NCBI): domain Eukaryota; kingdom Metazoa; phylum Chordata; class Mammalia; order Rodentia; family Myocastoridae; genus Myocastor; species Myocastor coypus. The sequence goes on along the minus strand of PVJA010032191.1, from coordinate 21,887 downwards.
GCTTTTGCCAAGCTGTAAATTCTCAGGCTCTACCAAACTGCACGCAAGCAGAGCCTCCAATCAGCCTCCCGGCAGGGTCTCTAGCTCTTTGCCCTCCTCCTGGCAAGTCAGCCAGCTTCACGAGAGACCAGACTCTAGGAAAGATCAAACTATGTAGGGGCCTTCCAAAGCCAGAGACACAGAGGCAGATCACTCTTTCAGAGAGGATACCTGCCAAAAGAACCTTCCTGTCCAGGAATCCTTTATTAACATTCTAAGTATACACCTAAAGTGATCCAAAGAAGCAATCTGGGACTGTCTTCTAGATAATTTTTTTTTTTTTTTGGTGGGACTGGGGTTTGAATTCATGACCTTGCACTTGCCAGGCAGGCACTTATGCCATGGAGCTATCTCCCCAGCCTCTTCTCGATAAGTTTTTGCTGTTGTTGTCATCTGTATTCCAGGGTCTCACTTTGTATTCCAGGCTGGCCTTGAACTTGCTACGTAGCCCAGGTTGGCCTTGAATTTGTGGCAACCTCTTGCCAAAGCCTCCCATGTAGTGGGATTAGAGGTGTGCACTACCACTCCAGCTTCTTTGAAAATGTTTGAAGTCTAGGAAAAGGCTATACGTTTTGATGCAGTGGAAGCACCTGGAGAATCTTAACAATAAAAAAAAACTGATACCTGGCCTTCTCCCACAAAAATTCTGATTCAACTTAACTGGATAAGAACTGGATATCAGAATTAATGTTTTTTTTAAGTGCTGGGGGTTGAACCCAGAGCCCCCTCACTGAGCTACATCCCAAGCTCCCCACCTCCTTCATTTTTAGCACTGTGCACTGGACCTACGGCTTCACCCTTGTTAGGCAGGTACTATAATACTCAGTGGCACCGAACTTCAGCCCCCAAGCCCTTCATTTTAGGTTTTAAAATTGTGAGATAGGGTCTTGCAAGCCACTAAGTTGCCTGAGCTGGGCTTGAACCTGCAATCCTTCTTCCTCAGCCTCCCATAGAGCTGAGATTACAGGTGGCTACCACCGTGCCCACCTTGGAGCACCAGGATTTTAAAATTTCTACCTCTCCATTCTAGAGGTGCCCCCTCCCCTGGTACCAGGGATCAAACTGAGGACCTTGCTTGCACTGACCAGGCAAGCACTTACTCCATTTATTCGACTGAGCTATTTCCCTGGCCCTTACCTCTCCATTCTAATATGCAGCAAAATTTGGGAATGCTACTATAGAAGATGGAGAAAGCTAACCCCCAGCTCTTATTTCTGGAATCTTCTGGGGCTGACTAAGCCAAAGAAAGCACACATAATAAACACCCATCATCCTGGATATTTTTACATGAGCATGGTATTTTATTTCCACAAAATTTCAGAGGAATAAAATAACTATTAGATGGGCCTAGCAGGATGGCTCAGTGGTCTAAAGCACCTGCAGGCAGCTGCAGGGACTGCAGTTCGATCCCCGGCACCACATGCTGCACCAGCCCGGCCCTCAGGGCAAGCTGATTCGGCCATAAAAATAAATAAACAAACAAACAAAAGTTCTGAAACAAGAAAAAAAACTATTAGCAACCATTGTCAAACTTGGTGTAGTGGTGCACATCTGTGAATTCTGCACTTGGGAGGCTGAGGCAGGAGGACTACTATGAGTTCCAGGACAGCCTGGGCTATAGAAGGGAGTTCAAGGTCACCCTAGACCACATAGTGAGACCCTGGCTCCATAAACAAACCATTACAAAGTGCCAGAGTGAGGCCGGGTGTGGTGGCGCACGCCTGTAATCCCAGCACTTGGGAGGCTGAGGCAGGAGGACTGGTGCGAGTTCGAGACCAGCCTGGGCTACAAAACTGAGCTCAAGGCCAGCCTCAACTGCATAGTGAGACCCTGTCTCAAAAAGACAAAAAAACAAACAAACAAACAAACCAGAGTACCAGAGTGAGGAGTGGTTAGGTAGAAAAGAATCACTGCAGGGTAGCTAAGTGTGACCAAGTGAGGCAGAAGGACAGAATCCGTCAGAAGCAAACCATGTGCCCCCAACCTGGTGAGGGAGGCTGCTGAGAGAGGTCAAGGAACTGAGAGAGATCCTGTGTCTGAGTTCTTGCACCATGCAAACTGCATGACTGTACACTCGTCAGTCTCCTGAGGTAATCCACACACTGCATCATGGCCAGAGGCTGTGGCTGGCAGGGGTTATAATGTCCCACTGGAGGAGCCATCTGAATGTAAACCGGGAATAAGAAGTTTCATACCTCAGGAACTGCTGTGAGCAAATACTTGCCTGGGATTCAGATGGAATTGGGCTGTATATAGCTCCATGGCCCCATGGTGGAGTGGGACAGCTTCAGAGAATAACATGGCTGGAGCTGCCTTAAACCAGGCACTTTTTCTCTAGTCTTCCTTAGCCAGAGAATGTTAACTTTCTGTTAATTTCTACTTGGTAGTCTCAGGGTTTGTTAACCAAGCAAACCTGAGGTACCTTTGGATTTCACTCCAAGGCAGGGAGTAGCACTGCACAGAGAGGAGCTCTGTGCCAGCTGGGGTCTGAGCCAGACGGGCACTGGGAGGCAACAGCTCTCATTACTTCTGACAGCTCTAGAAACACTGCCTTTCTCCAAACTGCCACAGTAATAACTGTCTCTTACTATGGGTTAGGTTGTGCTCCTTCAATATATGCAGAACCCCTAAGCCCCAGTACCTCAGAATGTGACTTCCTTTGGCAATTGAGTTTCTGCAGAGGCTATCAACTTAAAATAAGGTCACCAGGATCCAATTATGCCTGCTATCCCTACAGAAAAGGAGAAATTTGCAGAGGGAAGATAGCCACACCACTATGTGCCACAGCAACAAGCTAGGACCACCATGGACTGCTGGCAACACTGGTGGCACAGAAGGGTGCTCTCCAGAGACCTAGAGAGCTGGCCCTGGGGCACTTGATTTCAGGTTTCCGGCATCCAGAAGCTAACAGATCATGTATTTCTGTTGTTTTAGGCCAACCACTGTTTGATGCTTACTAAAGTCCTGGGAAATAAGTCCCAAAGGCAGACCTAGTGTTGATTAAATTAAAAATTTTTTTCTTTTAAATGTATTTGGTACAGGGTCTCACTACGCAGCTTGGACCTGTAGCGATCTTCCTGTTTTTAGCCTCTCTAGTGCTGGGATTCTAGGCATATGCCACTAAACCTGGACTCAGTGGCAAGCTCAGCACATCCAGGAGTGGGGACAGCATAGCATGTGGTGATAGAGATTGAACCCTGGTCCCTGCACTTGCCTAGGTAGGAGCTTAGTCTGCTGAGCTATCTTGCTGGCCCTAATTAAATCAAATTTTAATTAAGCTCATGGAATTATACCTAGCAGACTGCACTTGAAGTCAGTGGCTCTAAGGCAGGCAGAGGAGATGGGGGTGGCAGAAACCCACCATCTGGGAGCCTTCCTAAGGGAATATGTATCCTCGCCCCGCTCACACTGCTGACAACCAGAGGAATGGCAGGGGGCAGGACAGCAAGCAGCACAGCAGCTCCCAATAGCAGCAGCCCACTCAGAGCCCCTCCCTCAGCTATATTTTGGAAACCCTTAAGTAAACAGGTAACACATTCAAATTAATCTATAGATTCAATGTCACCCTAGTCAAAACCTCAGCAAACTTTTTTCTTTAAAAATATCACAAGTCAATCCTAAAATTATTTTTCTTGAGCTAGGGTCTATTTTCTCGCCTTGCATTTGATACATAACCCAAGCTGGCCTCAAACTCAGGGTGATCTTCCTGCCTCAGCCTCCTACAGGGCCAAGAACAGAGGAAGTGGTCTTTGAAGAAGCACACAAAAAAGAATGAAACCTAATACTACTGAGACAACAGACTGGGGGAGCAAAGCTGGCTGGGGAAGCAGGCATGACCTGTGAATGATAAGGTCTGGACATATGCCTAAAAGCAGTTCCCAAAGCCCTGCATGTAGACTTCTCAAGAGAGTATGAGCAAGTTTCCCACAGGAAGTCTGGACTTGACATCAGTCTGTGACGTGTAATCCTAGCACTACCTTTCAGGACCCAGATATATCAGGTTCCCAAAGATCTTGAGATTTGTACAGGATAAAAGGGCACGGACAACAAGAAGAGCTTGCTGTGGGGCTTTCTTCATGACAGCCCAGCCTGCCACCTCCACAGTGTACTTTTATTTTGCTTTCCCCCCTTTTACTGGGCCCAACCTCGCTTTGCAAAGTCAGTTTCTCCCTCAGAAGGGAAATTTTTTTTTCCCCCCCAGAAAAAGTGCTTTTACTAGCTTTGTGGCACAAGTGCTTGCCTGGCAAGCGCAAGGTCATGAGTTCAAACCCTGGTCCTGCAAAAAAAAAAAAAAAAAAAGTTTTTTTATTTTTCCCAAATAAACTTTACTACTGTTTCTTGTACTTGTTTCATTCAATTCTTTGTTGAGGATAAGAAGAACGTGGAAACCAACTTTAAAAGGAGATGTGGGGGCCCGGCAGCACGGCTCAGTGGTCTAAAGCGCCTGCTTAGGAAAGCTTAGGCGGCTGCAGGGACCATGGTTCGATCCCCAGCACCACATGCTGCGCCAGCCCTGCCCTCAGGCCATAAACAAACAAACAAACAAACAAAAGTTCTGAAACAAGAAAAAATAAATAAATAAAAGGAGATGTGAGTGCCACAGAGCCTGACAATGTTTATCTGGCAAGCCAATTTCTAGAAGGAGCTAGCTGGTAACATTACTAGATATCAAAATTTACAAAGCTCCAGTTAAGACACTGACAAAAGAATAGGTGAATAAATACCTGGAATAGAAGAGAGATCGGAAAGAAACCCGCACGCCTCCCCATTTATGATCAATGTGATTCTACAATGCAGGAGGGGCAAGGAGCTGAGGCAATTAGATATCCACATAGAACCGCCCCTCCTGACTCCCAATTTACACCCTAAGTGGAGAGTCAATACCAGAAAAGCTGCAGATCTAGATATAAGTGTTGCTGGGAGTGGTGGTCCACATCTTTTATCTCAGCACTCAGGAGGCTGAGGCAGGAGGATTACAGCAAGTGTGAGGCCAGCCTTAGCTACATAGTTTGAGGCTGGTAGAACTACGTGCTGAGACCCTAACAACAGCAACAACAACAACAAACAGACTTCAGCTTCCACAGTAACCAAGTGGAAAGTTGCCTGACTTCATTATGCACCAGGAAAATGAGTTGATACTGTAGTACACTAGTATATACTAACTAGAATGGCTAAAAAAGATGTTAATATCAAATGTTGGAAAGAACATAGAACCAGCAGGGTTCTGATACAATACACCTGGAAAACTGGCAGCATCTGCTGAAGGTGATTGTGTGACCCAGGAGGTCCACTCCTAAGTGTGTGTGCACAGGAATGTGTACACAGTCCTCGAAAGACACATGTAACAATTTTCATAGCAGTGTTTTGTAACAGTCCCGAACTACAATTATTATTTTAAAAGCGTATTTGGTTGTTGCAACATCTCACCATCCAGCTCAGACTTGTGGTGCTCTTCTTGCTTTCAGTCTCCACATGCTAGGATTACAGGGGTGTGCCACTACACCGGGACTCTGGCAGACTCAGCCTGCCCTGGTGGCAGGGCTGGCAAGGCATATGGTGCCAGGGACCAAACTGTGGTCCCTGCACTTGCCTAAGCAGGTGCTTTAGTATGCTGAGATATCCTGCCTGTTCCTACAATTATTTTTTAAGTCAGGATCTCCCTATGTAGTTCATACTGTTCTCAACTGCATGACCCTTCTGCCTCAGCAAGCTGGGTGCAGGAGTGCCGGCCTATAACATCTCTCTTCTGGCTGCATTTGTAAATAACACTCCTACATGTTTACCAACAACTGAATAACAGATTATTCATAGAATGGAGAACTATAAAGTAATGAAAATAACAAACCTAACCACATGCCCTGTAACAAGATGACTTTTTCTGGGTATAATGCTGAGCAACTCAACATAAAATATATCCTGTAAACTGGGCATGGTGGTACACTCCCACAACCTTAGCACTTGGTGGTTGAAGCAGGTGGATCACAAGTACAGGCTGGGCATCTTAAATGATTTGGTGAGAGCCTGTCTCAAAAGTAAAAGATAAAAGAAGAACTAGGGGAGCTGAGGATACAGCTCAGAGGCGTAAGTGCCTGCCTGGCAAGCCCAAGGTCCTGAATTCCATCCCTGGTACTGCAAAAAAAAAAAAAAAAAAAAAAAAAAAAAAAAAAAAAAAAAAAAAAAAAAAAAAAAAAAAAAAAAAAAAAAAAAAAAAAAAAAAAAAAAAAAAAAAAAAAAAAAAAAAAAAAAAAAAACCAAACAAACAAAACAAAAAACTAGGGATGTTGCTCATGGTGAGGTCCTAGGCTCAATCCCAAATAACAAAAACAAACAGGGCTGGTGAGATGGTTCAGGGCTGGTGAGATGGCTCAGAGGTCTAAAGTGCCTGCTCAGGAAAGCTTAGGCAACTGCAGGGACCGTGGTTCGATCCCCAGTACCACATGCTGCACCAGCCCCACCCTTAGGGCAAGCTGAGCCAGCCATAATAAAACAAAAAAACAAAACAAAACAAAAAACCCCTGAAAAACAACCAAATCAAGCTAACATTACTGCAATGATTCTACCTATTCAAAATGTTCACAATGCATGACACAACGCAGGGTGTAATGCTGTGTGAAATCCCCATGCTCCAAATACTGTAATCCTAGTACTTGGGAGGCTGAGGCAGGATGAGTTCAGGAAGTCTGAGGCTAGTTTAGGCTCCAAACTGAGTTCAAGGCCAGGTGGAACTACATAGCAAGACGCTGTCACAAAACCAAACCAAAATGAATAACACTAATTTATGATGTGACGAGTTACAAATGATGACTCGGTGGTAGGCTATTGCAAGGGAGGCATGAACGTGTTTCTGGGTCTGACGATACTGTGCTTCTGTGTCTAACTGCTGGTTAACGTGGTGTGTTTACTTTGAAAATTCCATGACCCAATGCAGGCTGAACAGTGCATGCCTGTAATCACAGATCCTGGGGAGGCTAATGTAGGACTGCAAGTTCCAGGCCAGCCTGGAAAACAGCAAGACCCTGTCTCTTAACGCAATGTAGCTTGGTGGCAGAGTGCTTGCCTACCATGCACAAGGTCCTGCCAGAACAAAGACAAGAACAAACTGGTTGTGTTGGAGCAAACTACAGGGAGGGTATAATTTGGACTTAACCTTTCAGGTAATTAAGGAGTCACAGAAGAAAAACAAAACAATACAACAAAAGCCATGATCTGCACACTTACAATTCATACATATATTTACATCACTATTTGATAAGACCTGTTAATGTAAAACAAGATATTGTGAAACAGGAAGAAAGTGTTCAAGTGGGAAGGGGAACAAAGAACGGGTAAGGGAAGGAAGGGAAAAGTAAATGAGAGAGAGAGAGAGAGAGAGAGAAGAAAGAAAAGATCTATTAACACAAAATAAGAAAAAAAAACCTTTGGGTTTGTGGCCGCTGCTAATCAGGGACAGGGGTGACAGAGCAGGCAGTGCAAGATGCCCTAAGCCGCAGGCCAGTTCAGACCAGAGACAGTGGTCCAAATGCAGCGCAGCGGCTCATCTAGTGTCCAACAGTGTCAAGCAGGTGGGGTAGGGAGAGGGCACGGCAGGTCCGCGTGGCTCCTGCCTTCCTTCTCCATAGTGGTACTTGATTCCAGATCTTTAAGAGAATGCTACAGAGAAAATTAAAGCTAAACTAAATATGAGAAAGCTAAAAGCTGAAAAGCAGAATTTTTGGTAAATGGGAGTGAATGAAATTTCAAATATACTGAATAAGCTGGGAAGTTTTTTGAAAAGTGGAGATAAACCAGGAGAACGCAGACTTTTCCTGAATTGGTTGAAAGTTAAAAGTTTCATTTGATTATGAGTTCAATGGAAGTAGAAAATTACTTAACAGATTTCTAGGCATTTTGTGATATTCTAAAGAGAAAATATAGTACAGCTTGGAGGACAGGGTCGACTTCATCTCTCACCACAGCATTTTTGTCATACAGCTTGTTGCTATGGAAAAGGCCACAAAGGTAGCAACTACAGGAAATAAAGGATCTGGCAGGAGCAAGCGCAGGGGTAGTGGATTAAACAAAAATTCCTTAAGCAATTAGCAAGAAACAAGACCTATAAATGACATACTTCACATGTTTTTCCTAATTCCTACCCCTCGGAAAGTACATGGGCCTGGTTTGCCACTATAATTTCACTCGAAAACAGAGAAGCCTGAATGGGCCTAACAAAGCCAAGCCTGGCAGATGAAATACAAGGCCATTTAGCAAGGCTGCCTCATGCCAGGAGGCATCAGCTACCTACCCACCCTGTCCTGGGGAAATTATCTCCAGCTGCCTAAATTATACAGTCAGTGCCCTGTGATTTCTTTGTTCCATAGAGCCTGAGGGAGATGGGATAATGAGGTATCACAAGAGGGAGAGAGCAGCCCCTTGTGGGGTGCAGGCAGGGAGTCAGGAGAGCCTGGCCACAGCCTCAGCTGGAGCAGCCTGGGAGGGAGGCTGTGCCCGAACTGGTCTGAACTGACAGCTATGGGAGAAAAGGCCACTTGCCAAGTTTGTTAATAGCTTCTGCCCATCACTGTTACAGCAGCTTTATCAACCCAGGCAGGCCAGGACCTGTTTTTAGAAGTGTAAGCACTGAGTCCAACGGGTTCCACATTTCCCAGATCTGGTCACAACTGACGACTAACAAGGACAATACCCTCTGTGTCCCTCCTGAATGATTACCGAAGTATATAAACATCAGTGCCAGAAGGACCACCGGGATTGTGCCCTTTCCTATTAGACCAAGGTACAGACTAGGAAAGAGAACTTCCCAGCAGGGCAAGGGGACACCAAAGCTCTCCAAGGGCCTGTCCCCTGGAAATCCTCTTCCAAACTGAGCTGGTGAGAGCCTTCAGCAGTCCTCAGTCACATCAGAGCTCTTTAGGGCCTAGGCATCTCTCACCTCGAAGATTTTGTCACTGAAATAGCAAAGGTCTTGCCTGAGATGCGCTCACCCAGTAAACCCTCAGTGGGCCACCTGCCCTGGCTTTGCTGGGGGAGGACCTGGTGACAGAAGAGGAGAGGCAGAGTGTGCTAAGCAGGCATCTGTCTCCTTAGGAGATTAGTCTATTTTGTAATTCACAAAATGAAACTCAAAAAAGCTTGTGACCAACATTTCTCCTTAGGGCTTCAGGATTTCAATATATCACAGTGGACAGATAAGATAATCCACAGCATGTATGACCACATCCTGTCCTGAAGTGCCCCCAGGGTAAGTGCTAGGTGGGCAGAATTTGCGGGCTGCTGTTTTGGGTGGGGGGAGGTGGAGAGAAGGTAGGTATTGATTTCCCTAATGTTTCCTTTGTGTGGCTGCTGTTGCCATGCAGTGGTCTGTTGCTATGAAGCTCTGTGGTGCCAGACAATGGCTTCTGGGCTCTTTAGGACTACGCTGTTGGCAGAGCTGTTTCTGCGGGAGGCAGGCCAGTCGGTGGCTGGCTAAGCAGTGGAGGGGGCCTGGTCACCCTGTGAGCCATCTCTCTCTAGCAAAGCGCCGTCTGAAGAAAGACTGAAGGTGAAAGGGCGTTAATTATAGCCTGAGAAAGAGAAGTCAGTGGCTGAGCACCACCTTTCTTTCCCAGTGCGGATAGCTAAAATTAGCTATTTCACAGGTGACACACATACTCTCCTACCTCAGAATCCAACAGAATAAACCAAGGGTAACTACCCCGGCGACTGTTTTCATGAAAGAAGATTAATGAAGAGGCCTCCTTGGAGCTAGCAGGATAAAGACCCACGGCGGGAGGGTCTGCAGTCAGCCAAGGGGGGAAATCACTAGGGCAGGTCCTCAGCAGAGCACACACAGACAACCTAACTTCCCGTTAAGCAAACGCACTGCCTACTGCTCTGACAGTGAGAAAACTGCAGCCTATGGACCGAAGAGCAGGGCTCAACCAGGATCTGAAGCAGGACCAAATGTCTTCCTGGGTAACAGGAGCCAGAGTATACAGATGTCAGCTGCTTTTCTACCCTCTTCACCTCCTACATAAGCCAAGATGCTTGCCCTCTCAGAGTAGAAACACATACGGGTCCACTCCACGAGCCACTAATCAGTTATGCAGGGCTGAGGAACTGAAGCTGAACAGCTCATTTCCCAGGACCGGCCTACCACATTTCAGGTGCTCAGAGGCCACCATTCTGAACAGAGCAGCTCCATCACAGAAGTTCCATGGTCAGTGCACATTTACTTCAAGTGCCTCCTTTTCTAAGTCCAAAATATAAGTACAGAGCAGTTAATTAATCTAAGGTCTCACAGTTGAAGGTTCATGTTCTAGGTTCCTCTAGTTCAGAGATATCAGTACTGTACTATAACTTTGCAGCAATATGCTTTCTTCTCAGATAGTTCCAGACACTACTGCTGATTGGACAGGAATTGTGTAGGCACACAGAGGTGGGGCATACCAGCCCTCCCGTGTCTAGGCGAGTCAAGGACACAGACTTTATGGAAAACCCGAAACTTTCTTCTTTCCACCAAATCATTAAATGAGAATTTGAGCTGGCAGTTAATAGGGAGACTGAAGCAGGAGGGTGGAATGTTCTAGGCCAGTTTGGGCAACCTACCAAAACCTTTTCTCAAAAAAGCACTTTAGCCAAGCATTATGGTACTTGTCTATAATCCCAGCCAGCAATTGGGCTGAGGCAGGAGCATCACTACTGGTTTGGGGACACCGAAGGCTACACAGTGACTTCCAGTCAGTCTGAACAACATAGCAAGACCCTGACTTAACAACAACAATATGTATTTTTTTTAAATACAAATTTTTATTTCTTTTATGGCCGACTCAGCCTACCCTGGGGGTGGAGCTGGTGCAGCATGTGGTGCTGGGGATTGAACTGCGGCCCCTGCAGCTGCCTAAGCAGGCCTTTAGACCGCTGAGCTATCTCACCAGCCTCAACAATATGTATATTTTATGTTATGGCCGGCTCAGCCTGCTCTGGGGGAAGGGCTGGTGCAGCATGTGGTGCTGGGGATTGAACCATGGTCCTTGTGGTTGCCTAAGCTTGCTTAAGGAGATGCTTTAGACCACTGAGCCATCTCACCAGCCCCCAACAATATATATTTGGGGAAGATCAGACAAGATTACTCTGTAGAGTTTTATAACTACTCAGAAACCAAGGGGCCAATCTCACTTCAGCCTTGGAAACACCATAAAGCCTCACTGACAGTCCAATGGAGATCCAGACTAATTTGAGAAATGTTCTAAGAGTAATTTCCAAATGGTATTGGAGGATTAATTTTTTTTGAATTTTTTATTTTATTTATTATTATTTTTTTCTTGTTTCAGAACCCTTGTTTGTTTATTCACTCATTTTCATGGCCGGCTCAGCCCGCCCCGAGGGCAGGGCTGGCACAGCATGCGGTGCCAGGGATCGAACCGCGGTCCTAAAGTCATCCAAGCTTCCCCAAGCAGGCGCTTTAGACCACTGAGCCATCCCGCCGGGCCCCTGGAGGATTAATTTAGATAAACAACTATTATAACATAATTTTGAGTCTTTTTATTTTTATTTATTTATTTTATTTTTAATTATTATTAATTAAATTTAACAAAGGTTATATTATATATTTTCATCATCAGATCAGTTTAGATTGATAGATATATAGATATATAAGATTAACAATTAGCCATTAACACTTTCAATAACACTTTTTTTTTTCTTTGCCCCTTTTTTAACAGTTGACACACTGCACATTGTCCTCACAATAGTTCTACAGAGCACAGTGTGTGGGCATGACCCACCTTCCTATTGATGTTGCTAGGAAGAAAAAGAAAAAAAAAAAAAAAAGAAAGAAAGAAAAAAAAAAAAAAAAAGAAAAAAAGAAAATTCTTCTCTTTGGACTAAGAGGAAGCAGATGCATACACAGTCAAATATTCTGCAATTGCAGTGGGCCACCAGTGAAGCTTGCAATGCTGGAGGCTATTGATCCAAGAACCTTCAAAAGGTTCATCATATTGATCATAACACCATGTAACACTAAAACTATGCTTGGAATGCATGTCACTCTTGTCTTTTTGATGTGTACTGCTCCCAGTGTAAACTCAGTTACTGTCATTCTCTCTCTCAAGAGTATTAGTTGAAGGCCTGGCAGGATGGCTCAGTGGTCTAAAGTGCCTGCTTAGGAAAGCTTGGGTGGCTGAAGGGACTGTGGTTTGATCCCCAGCACCACATGGTGCGCCAGCCCTGCCCTCAGGGCAGGCAGAGCTGGTCATAAAAATAAATAAATAAACAAACAAAAGTTCTGAAACAAGAAGAGTATTAGTTGAAAATAAGAGACTGGGCCAAATACGATAGACTTGACAGGCTACAATTTTGTATTTCCTTGAATTTCCAAATATCTGTGTAAAAATTGTGTAATTGCTTATATCACATTGTATGGAACGTTATTAGAATATCAATGATGGCCAGAAAATATCAATTCCAAGCTAAGTCAAAGATCTTTAATACTCAGAAAGCCAGTGATGCCGGGCATGGTGGCTCATGCCTGTAATCCCAGCACTCGGGAGGCTGAGGCAGGAGGATTGGTGCGAGTTCGAGACCAGCCTGGGCTACAAAAGTGAGCTCAAGGCCAGCCTCAACTGCATAGCGAGACCCTGTCTCAAAAAGACAAAAAAAAAAAAAAAAAAAAAAAAAAAAAAAAAAAAAAAAAAGAAAGCCAGTGGTGATAAGCTCAAGTACCTATGTTATAGAGTAATAGTATTACAAAGCTTTTCTGCTGGAGGGTTGAGAATGTAAGTTAACAAACCAAAAATTGGAGAAAAAGAAGGGCTATGAGGATAGCCAATATTATGGCCTTAGCCCTTCAAGGTCAATAAGGACTCAGGATATAAGAGAACCTGTGCTGTTATATCCTATTAACTCAGAGGTGTCTCAAATTTTCTGGTCAAGGAGATTATGGGACCTCAGAGGAAAGGGATAAATGAACTATAGTGCGTCTAAGGAGAGTCACCCAGAGAAAAACACTCTCTCAGGCTTTCACAGAAAGCAAACTGGCCAAGCAATGGCCGTGACTCGTCCTGAAGGCTGACACTAACAACAGTTCTACAAAGTACTGTCTATGGTCCCAAACTTAATCCTGAGGGGATGTGACCTTGGAAGATACAAAAAAATGAATGTTTTGTTATACAGGTCTTGCTTTGACTTGCCCTTGATCACCCAGCAAAAAAACAAAAAACAAAACAAAACAAAAAAAAACCCAGCTTAATTACAATGCATGAAACACAGAGCTAGATTGATGAGATAAATTTTGAGTCTTTTTAAAATAAGGTTTTTCAAAGGAGCCTGAGAAAGTCTGTAAAGTCTTCTTCTAAAGCCAGTGCTGGGCTGGGAAGATAGCTCAGAATAAGCGAATGACTGCTAAGTACAAGGGCCTGAGTTCAATCCTGGTTCCAAAAAAATAAACAAAATAAAATAAAAAAATAAAGCCAGCACTATGAGCTGTGGCCAGCAGAGCAGCTGCGACAGGAGCCAGGGTCTGGTGCCCATTTGGCACCCCGGCTGCTGGGGTCGCCACTGAAGCTTCTCTATGTTGGTCTCGCAGAGGAGCAGGTGTGGCACTGCATAGCTGTAATGCCTGCCTCTTGGAGGCTTGGGCTGGAAGATAACAAGGTCAAGCCCAGCTGGGGCAATTTCATGACACAGTGAGGGAACCCTGTCTTGAAAATAAAAACTAAAAAGCCTAGACATAGATATAGTTCAGCACAAATGTTCTGGGGTTCAAGCCCTAGTACTTAACAAAATAAAAAAGCTGATCAGAGTATAATTTCTCTAACTTTTGTGAAAATATCTGAAGATTCTACGTCTGACTTGTAATTTCAAGAGTGCTGATTAAAGCCACTAATCTTGGCTGGATTTAAACTTGCAATCCTCCTGCTTCAGCCTCCTGAGTGCTGGGATCAGAACTCTATGCCACGTTCTGCCCCTTTAGGTCTCTAGAGAGTACTTTCTGCAGGAAACCTTTTGTCACTTGAAGACGAAAAGGAATATGAAACAATTCTGATGCCTAGGGACAATTCAGTTGAAGACCCTCTGGGATGGCTAGAAGACAAAGAAAAATAAGATGGATCATGGCAGGACAGTTCTCTTTCCCTTGGAATCAAAGGGGAAAAGCAAAGCAAGAAGGCAATAAGCCTTGAAACATAATACTGTAAGTAGGAGAAAATCTTGTAATAAAAGAACTGAAGTCAGCTGTGGTGGTTCTCAACTGTCATCCCAGCATTCTGGAAGGCTGAGGCAGGAAGATGGTGAATTCTGGCCCAAGCTGGGCAACAATCACATGATTCTTCTCAAAATTATAGAAATTAAATAAGATTTTTTTTTAAAAAAAGGGCTGGAATGTCCTTCAGTGTGAAGGTCACGAATTCAATCCCAATGCCATAGAAAAGAAGAAAAACCTCAAGCCTAAATGCAAAAATTATAAATCTTACCAATTTTAAGAAATGAAAGTGATCTTAAATATGCTGAAAGCAAAACTGACTCTTTTAGAGAATTTAAAAAGTATTTTCACATGATTCCAAAATTCAAGCATTACAGTATGTCGAATATGTATTAACATAGGTTCAAACATGATGATGACATACATGTAAGCATTCATTCATTCAAGCTTCTTTGCCCCCAGTACTGGGGGTTGAATCTATTTGAGGGAGGTTCTCTACTTCTGAACATCTCCATCCCTTGTTTAGAGAAAAGGTGTCCCTACATTGCCCGGACTAGGCTCCAACTTGGCATTTTCTTGTCTTTGCCTCCCAGAATGCTGGTATAACAAGCAGGTGTGCACCACCACACCTGTCTTCTGTGTGTGTGGTGCTGGGACTGAATGTAGGGACTCGAGTATGCTAGGTAAGTGCTCCATCACCAAGCACTGAGCAAATATTTTTGTTTTTATTTTTTTGTGATACTAGAGATTGAACTCAGGACCTTGCACTTGCCAGACAAGCCCTTATTCTATTGAGCTATTGCCCCAGCCCCTTAGTTTTTATTTTTTATTGCTTTTTTGGTGGGACCGGGATTCAAACTCACGACTTTGCACTTGCTACACTGGCACTTGTGCCACAGAGCTATCTCCTCAGCCCGTGCTTGTTTTTTTGACTCAGGCTGGCCCTGAACTTCAGGCAATCCTTCTGCCTCAACCTCAAGGACTGGGATTAAAAGAATGCACCATTATACCTGGGGCACAGACAATTTTAATGATAATTTTAAAAACTAGGGCTATTTAAAATTTGCAAGAGATGGAGATGAGCTTAGAGGTAAAACACCTGCCTAGGATGACTGGCAGTTCCCAAGGCTTAATCCCCAGCACTACAAAGAAATAAAAAAAAGGTGAAAACCCACACATTTCTGTATAAACGAAGTGACAAACTGTGATAAGAGCTGTGAAATAAAATCCAGGGCACATTAAGAGTACCTAACATGGGAATCCAGTGATGGGCATCTGATGCCAGCCTAGCGGGACAGCTGAGCTGGAAGGGGGAACACTGGGGTCTAGAGAGAAAGGGCAATGTTATCCTGAGAGAGACAGGGCAAGGTTCACTGTCCCCAAGTGTTCACCCTGTGTTGATGGAACACTGGTGGATTCTGCTTGGCATACACTGAGACAAGGGGCCTGCAGGTTCCAGGTGGCACGAAGATGAAGTCGGGGCATTGCTGTCATTCCAGCGAGTTCTGTCTATTAATATACTTGGGCACAGGCAGATTACATTTTAAAAATTGTACATCTACTTTGTGAATTCCAGTTGTGTATTATTTGGTTTTGCTTTTCAGAGACAGAGTCTTGCTATGTAGTTCAGGCTGGCTCAGACTCATGATGATTTCCCTGTCTCAGACTCCTAAGTGCTGGGATTACAGGCAGCACCCTCATGCCCAGATTGTACAACACATCCCTGGTCAACCTCTACAGAGCTTCCAATGACAACAGCCTGCTGTGGCACATGTGACACAGCTCGCCATCAATGCTCTCGGGTCACCTTTTCTTTACTTCCTCTAAATCATTTTCTACCACAATATGTAATTTTTTTTTTTTTTTTTTAGCATTATGACCTCAAGCTTATGATAAACCCTCATTGTAAATTGCATGTATGTATGTATGTATGTATGCATGCATGCATGCATGCCTGGCTCAGCCCACCCTAGGCGCGGGGCTGGCATGGCATGTGGTGCTGGAGATCAAACCTTGGTCTTTGCTTTTGCCTAAGCTTACCTAAGCAGGTGCTTCAGACTGCTGAGCTATCTTGCTGGCCCAGCAATGTTATTTTGAAAGCTGAGGTTTTATTCTATCCCTAATGAGAAAGCCAGGAACATATAGTTTTTCACCAACAAACACATTAGTATTTACCTACTGCATTATGAATTTAAAATAAACCCTAAATGATAAAAAAAGATTGTAGGCCAGGTGTGGTGATACATGCCTATAACCCCAGCATTTGGAAGGCTAAGACAGGAGGATCACTGTGAATTCGAGACCAACCTAGGTCACATCACATAGTGAGGTCAAGGCTACCCTGAAGTACAAAACAAGATCCTGTCTAAAAATAATGAAAAATAAAACATAAAAACAGCAAAGGAGCAGACTTGTTAGGATGGCTAGAATGAAATGCTTGCATTTCTGCAAGCAGGCTGACAAGTTAGCTCTGTGATAATCAGAGATAATTAGCTGTGCTCCTCTGGGCCTCTCCGCTCCTCAAGTCGATATGCTTTGAAAGTCTGCTTACTGATGCGGAGACGCAATGGGACTGTGAGGCCTCTGATTCTCGAAGCTCAGGCAGCCAGAGGAGGAGTCAGCCCATACTGAAAGGATGCACTGAAACACTTGTTGCCAGATGTTACCGAGGGATCCAAAATACTTGCTTAAGTACTTTTGCTGTCCTGTTATGTATATACATGTATGTATGTATGTATGTATGTATTTAATGGCTCAGCCTGCCCTGAGGGTGGGGCTGGAGCAGCATGTGGTGCTGCGGAGCGAACTTCGGTCCCGACAGCTGCCTGAGCTTTCCTAAGCAAGCGCTTTAAGACCACTGAGCCATCCTGCCAGCCCCATTTTATTTTTATTTTTTAAAGCTTTATGAACTTCCAAAACAGAAGATCTATTCTCAGGGGCAAAGGAAACATACAAGAAGCCTGGCCGGCAGCCGTGGGTAGCAGCAACCTATGACAAGCCAGCTGTGTGTGGAAGCCTCGAAAACCAGACCATTTCCCTGTTGGCTGGGTCTATAAAATTTGTACTAAGTGACAGATGCAAGAAGTAGTTTAGGTGGCTGGGCAATGAGCCAGCTGCAGGAGGAGGAGCTGGCTAGCCCTCCAGGTGTTAAAAGAAGGCAAGAGATGCATCTTTAGTGAGCCAGCGCTCAGCCAATTTAATTATTTAGCTTTTTTTGGGGGGGGGGTGTTGGAGATCAAATCCAGGGCCTTCTGCATTATGCTTGTGTGAGGTAAGTGCTGCACTACTGAGCCACATCCCCACCTCCTTATTTAGGACTTTTTGAGATGGGGGGTGTTTCACTATGTAGTTTAGACAGGCCTCTGACTTATGAGGATTCTCCTTTCTCAGCCTGCTGAGTGCTGAGGCTCAAGGCCTATACCACCATGCTCAGCCTAATCAATGTTCTACTAATTTTTGTTTTTTATTTTTATTATTTATTTTGAGACAAGGTCTTGCTATGTAGTTCAGGCTAGCTTTGAAGTCACTATGTAGCCCAAACTGGCCTTGAACTGACAGTTCAAAGGGCTAGGATTACAAGTGTGTGTCACCACATCTGGCTTTTACTTTTTTTTTTTTTTTTTGAGACAGGCTCTCACTGCTTATGTAGTTCAGGCTGGCCTTCAACTCATCACTATGTAGCCCAGGCTGGCCCATTTATCTAAGTTATAAGTTACTGCTCTGTACTCCCCTTACTTTCTTAGCTGCCCTTTAATTTCATTTATTGACCTCAATTTCACTTGTAATGTAATAAATCTCCTACATACAATTAGAGAGTATAGGACATACACAGTTGCAATTACCTTGCAAGTACCAATTAAGAGATCACCTGAGTACCAGGCCCACTGCTGCTGAACAGGTCTGAAGGGGAGATAATTAATCCCAAGAACGGCACTGGGTGGGAGCATGTGCTTCAGCGGCGGAGTGCAGCCCTACTTGTGATCTTCACTACTGCACAGAGAAACAGCTGGGCATGGTGGCTCACCTCTGTAATCTCAATACTTGGGAGGCTGAGGCAGGAGGACTGCAGAATTAGAGGCCAGCCTGGGTTACATAGTGAGTTCAAGGCCAGTGTGGACTACATAGTGTGCCTCTTTTGTCAAAAAACTGAAAGAATGAACAAACGAACAAAAAAAAAAAAAGGAAAGAAAACTGGCATTGGCATTTTGTAGAAGTGGGAGATTCTGCTACAAAGGCTGTCACTACCCACTGTGTGGGTCAAGCCAAGACTTCTTGTAAAACAGAGGCAGTATGCATAACAGCCAGCTCTACTGTCTCCTCTATCAAGCAGGGTGGGGGTGGGGAGCCATGTTAGCACTCACCATCCTCTGTTTCCTGCCACACGATGCCTTCAAGGTTGACGCTGGTTCCGGGTTCACAGGGGCCCAAGCACTCAGGCTCTGTGGCTAGAGCCACATCACATGTGTTAACCCCAACAGATCGGGTGCGAACCATGATCTGCTCACAGGGAGATGAGATGTCATTACTGACCACTGGTACCAAAAGGTGCAGTGGCAGCACTGCTGGCGTGGAGACGGGGGACTCCATCTGTGGGGGAAGAGAAAGTAGCAACTGAGTGCTGGAGAGATCGTACAGAGGAATGCTCCCCAACCTGAAACTTTCTTTAGTACTGGGGATTGAACCCAGAGCTTCTGCACTAGCCATATCCCCAATACTTATTGTAAAAAACTACTTCGAGATAGGCCCTTTCTAAGTCACCATGCTGCCCAGGTTGGGCTCAACCTTGTCATTCTCCTGTCTCAGTCTCCCAGAGTGCTGGGAGCACAGGTATGTCACCACACTCAACTAAAAAAGTGCCTTTCTTATAATGAATCTAATCCTACATCCTTTGCTGCTAAAAAGCGGTGGCTCCAAATAAAAAATTTTAGTCCTTCAAGGTCTAGCTCAAGATCTTACTACAAATCTAGTAGTTTAGACAAGAGCACCCTGTGCTAGGCACAGCTCAATTTTTTTTATTAATGAGACTGCTTATAAACTGTGTACAAGTGCTAAAACAAAACAAACACAAGCACAAAAGTTCTACTTTTTCTTGTCTCATTTAAAAGTTCCTATTGAAGAAGAATTGGGGCCAGATTTCAACAGTAACAGAGTACATGGACCATTGAAAAGGAAGAGCTTGAGCTTCTTTTTTTTTTTTTTTTGTGGGACCAGGGTTCGAACTCACGACCTTGCACTTGCCCAGCAGGCACTTGTGCCTCGGAGCTATCTCCCCAGCCCCTTGAGCTTCTGAGGCATGTTCTGTGGCCGCCACTGCAATGGCTGCCAGGGTAGTGTTCAACAATGGGAACACAGTCATGAGTGCAGGTGAAGGTAGAGTGGAAGAACCAGCCCGACTGAGGGATGCCACAATTCCTAATGATCTCAGGAACTTAAAAACAACTTCAGCAGGAGGAAATTTGCTTCAAAGTTATATGAAGGCTGGAAGCAATCTGATGGGAAGTTATAACTTTTAGAGATTGTAACAGTAGTTGGTTAATAAGAATAACGTTTTGGAGTAGGACCCTAACATCAAATTTATCTATAAGAACTATGGGGTACTGTTACCACCCAGAAGCCATTCCCCAACAGACCATAGCAGTCTGAAGATGTAACTGATTATACATGTACAGATTAAAAACACCACTAGCAACCTACCTCTGAAACTAGAAATTCTCACATGAATACTTGATTACTGAGGTTCCAAGAAGAATGACACACACCTAGAGATAACACAGAAGGTGTAATGCAGTGGGTGATGATCCCTTCACTCTGTAAGTTCTAGCATTTATCAGGCTGACCAATAACCAGCTCTAAGGCTACAGTGCCCAAGCCCTATCTTGTGTACACAAAGCCTCAATACACATCATAGCTGGGCGTGGTGGCGCACGCCTATAATCCCAGCACTTGGGAGGCTGAGGAAATAGGACTGGTGTGAGTTTGAGACCAGCCTGGGCTACAAAAGCGGGCTCAAGGTTAGCCTGAACTGCACAACAAGACCCTGTCTCAAAAAGACAAAAAAAAAAAAAAAAAAAAAAAAAAAAAAAAAAAAAAAAAAAAAAAAAAAAAAAAAAAAAAAAAAAAAAAAAAACCAAACAAACAAAAAACACATCCCGAGTGTTTTCCTCTGAAGGTTAACTATGAAACAATCTGCATGCGATGAGAGTCAAGGACTGGGATTCTGTTCCCTTAAGAAAGGCTTTTCATAAATTAAATGTAGTCTTGAACAGAAACATTCAGAGATGGCCATACATGCACCCACAATCCAAGCTTGTGAGCGGCTCTGCCATGGAACACTGGTTCTGGGATAATTTATTGCATGGTCACGGCCACTGCTTGGCCTGCAATCACCTCCCTCCTCATTATATTCACACCTTCTTAGAGGCCTCCATTCTTTGCAGTTGGTTATGACTTCTCACACAGAAAGTCAACACTGTTACAGCTCAGTCTACAGTGTTCCTATGCCGACACTAACCACTGTCCTTTGAACAGCTGCCAGAACATTATCCTTATCTGTTGACACGAAGCCAATCTCTCCCTCCCTATCCCCTTCTCTCTCTCTCTCTCTCTATGTCACACACACACACATACAAACACACATGCAGAGTATTCCTCCAACTGCATTTTTTAAATAAAATGAATGGAAATAGAAGGATGTACCCATCTACTGAGGAATGGATAAAAAGGATGCAGTATTTAAATACAATAAAATACTATTCATTCATAAAGAAGGATGAACTGCAGACTTTAATAGGTAGGTGGGTAGAACTTGAGACCATAACCATAGATGAAATAAATCAGATCCATATGCATAAACATTGTTTATGTGTTGTTTCCCAGTGTGAGCAGTGGAAAGAATAAATAAGATCTAAAATGTACAATACATATTATAAAATAGGAAGCAACTTCAAAAGAAAAGAGAAACTAAGTTGGGTGTGGTGCAGCATGCCTGTAGTCCCAGCACTTGGGAGGCTGAGGCAGGAGGATCGGTGTGAGTTTGAGACCAGCCTGGGTTACAAAAGTGAGCTCAAGGCCAGCCTGAACTGCATAGTGAGGACCTGTCTCAAAAAAAGACAAAAAAAGAGCAACTGGGGTGAAGAAATAGAGAAAAGAATGAAAGGAAATGCAAAAAGAAAAAAATATTAAAAAGATAGTTAAGGTAGTCTAATAATTTCTCTTAATTCATTAAAGGAAAGTTGTGTGCTACTATTGTTGGCATATTTAAATGCTGGTATCTTATACTTTGAGTAACTAATTCAAAGTAACAGTACTTGATGCAATAACCATTGTTATTCTATTACCTTGTTTTGAAATATTCTTTTGTCTTTAAAATGTTTAAAAAGCTGGGCATGGTGGTGCACGCCTGCAATTCTAGCACTTGGGAAGCTGAGGCAGCAGGATTGGTGCAAGTTCGAGACCAGCCTGGGCTACAAGAGGGAGTTCAAGGCCAGCCTGAACTGCATGGTGAGACCCTGTCTCAAAAAAAAAAAAAAAAAAAATCACAGAGATCATTCTAAGTCTCCTTCCCCACCAGTGTATCCTACCAAGAGTCTGAGTGTTTCAGAAGGAAAGATCACCACATAGGGAGCGAAGCAAAAGAAAACTTGTGGAGAGACATCTTTGTCCTTGACCAACTGGA
>PVJA010032190.1:0-18592 GCA_004027025.1 Myocastor coypus | reverse complement strand
GCTGGGATTACAGGCGTGCGCCACCACGCCCGGCTAAAGTGTCTTTAAAAACAAAACAAAATAGTAATTCAGCGTCTTCTCTACTTGAAGCACTGAATTCACTTTTTAATTTTATTTTTTTCTGAATTCATTTTCTGTTGCAAATACAGCAAGGTTTGGCAAAGCCACACTGCATATTATTCAGAACTAAAACGACTAACCCACAGCCTCACCCATCCCCTTATTATTATGTTAGGCTGTTTTCAGGCTAAAGTAGCAGAGACAAACAGCCAACGAAGTCTAAAATGTTTACCACTGGCCCTCAATAAAAAGTGTACTGTCAGGCCAGGGTCGTAGCTCCATGGCACCGTGCTTGCTTAGCATGCTCAAGTCCTGAGTTGGATTCCTGGTACAAAAAAAAAAAAAAAAAAAAAAACAAAACAAAACTCCTGGACTTTGAGCCAAAGTGAAGTTCTCCTAGCCACCTGCCATGCTCCACGAGATCTCGCTCGCCTTCTTGGCCTGCCTCCGGCTACTGAGCCGTTCACCCGCTCTGCTTCACACACTCAGGCCTTTCCTTGCTGCTTTGTAAATTGCGCCCAGCAATGTGCGCCCCCCGGGCCTTTGTGAGCCCAGCTCCTCTGCAGGCGCTGCCTGCTCTGCACCCTTCCGGCCAGCACTCCAATGTCCTGCCGCGCATGTCTGTTCTCCTTACGTGGCTAACACCAACTGCACATCACACGTCATGGACGTTGTCTGCCATTCTCCACAATACCAGTCTCGATGGAAAAGGGTTTTATTAAATTTAGCGCTATGCCTAAATCCTAACACACTGAGTAAATATTTGTTCAATCACATGTAACTTTCACAATATACCTTGGCTAGTCATTTGTATGATTTATAACCAATGCATAGACATATTAAAATCTACCTTCTAGTAAATTACAGGAAAAAGTACTATTGATTCACCAAGATAGTAATTTATAACGTAAAACCAAGAATGAAGCAGTTAACTTGAAAGATAATAAGCAAGTACAAGAAGACTTGAATGCTATCATTAATAGACTCCCACAGGAAGAACACCCCAGTTGTGGACAATATCCTTTCCTTTTCTTTTTTCTTTGTATTGGAAACTAAACTCAGGACCCTGTGCTTGCCAGGCAGGTGCTCAGACTCTTCTTTTTAAGTATACAAGAGATACTGTCCAAGACAGAGCATACAACAAGACCATTAACAAGTCTGATCACTTTAAAGGCCTATAATCATACAGACTATGTTCTGTAAGTACAACAGAATTGAATTAGAAATCAATGGCAGGGCTGGGGAGATAGTTCAGTAGAATAAGCGCTTTCCTGGCAAGCACAAGGGCCTGAGTTCAATCCCCAGTTATACACACACACATGCACACAAATCAATGACAGAAGGGTACCTGGAGACTCCTCAACAGAAAAATGTAAAAACACATTTCCCAATAACCCATGGGTAAAAGAAGAAATTACAAGGGGCTTTAGAACATATGCCACAGAAATGAAAGTTAAAACATGACACATTGTCACGGAATCCAGCTAAAGTAGTACTTTAAAGGAATATCTATGGCTTTTAAAATTGCCTATAAGGAGACTAGGCCTGGTGACACACACCTATAATCCCAGCACTTTGGGAGGCTAAAAGCAGGAGGACAAAACAAGTCAGATCTGTGTAGCGAGACCCTGAACACCCTGTAGACCCTGTCCTAGATACAAAAAAATAAAATAAAATTGCCTATAAGAAAAAAAAGTCTTCAACCAATAGCCTAAGTGTTCACCTTATAGATGGGTTAGAAGGGCTAAGAAGGAAGCAAGCAGGAAAAAGATAATGATTAAGATTCTGCTTAGCCTGGGCATTTAACAACTTAGCACAATCCTGCCTCAAGGGCGAGGATGTAGCTTAGTATTAAGACCTGGGGTTCAGTACCAGGTAAAACACACACACACACATGGAAATTAATCAAATAGAAAACAAGTGAAAGTCATAGGAAAAGGTCTCAAGGAGAAGAGAAAATATGGAAAATATGGAGTAGAAGGAGGAAGATAGGAGGCTCCATGGCACAGCACACAAGATCAGGTCACATCTGTAGCAATATGCAAATATAACTAATTTTTTCAAAGCAAAAGAAAGCCAATTAGATTAAAACAGCAACAACGATATGCCTATGTACTGCTATATTTCAATTTAGGGGTATCATCTGCTATCTAATGAATTTTTAAAGATTTTTAGAAGCATCATTTATTAGACAGTAAAATTTAAAGAGTATTGAGGGCCTGCGAGATAGCTCAGCAGTCTAGGCAGGCACAGGGGACCACAGTTCAATCCTTAGCACCATATGCCATGCCAGCCCTGCTCTCAGGGAAGGCTGAGCAGGCCAAAAAAAAAAGCATTAAATGTCCACGACCTTCCTCATTTTAGTAATTCAGTGAATACCAGTTCAACGAGTAAAAGAATTCTTACCATGCAACCTATACTTTGGACTTTATTAAGGAATGAAACTGGCAAGCTAGGAACAGAAGCGCAACGTGGGCCCCAGTTTCTGACTTTATTGTTCTCCTTGCTGCTTTGGGGTAGAAAAAAGTTCAAGCCATCCAGGACCTCAGCCCAACTCCCTCACTCAACAAAGATTAAATCATTTATGAAGAGTTCATTTGTTCTCATTTCCTTCCTGGAAAAATCAACTTGTCAATGAGAAACAGACACCAGAATGGTAAATTTCATTTCATTTTTAAAAATTTTTTTTTCTTGTTTTAGAACTTTTGTTTATTTATTTATTTTTATGGGCAGCTCAGCCTGCCCTGAGGGCAGGGCTGGCGCAGCATGTGGTGCCAGGGATTGAACCGCAGTCCCTGCAGCCACCTAAGCTTTCCTAAGCAGGCACTTTAGACCACTGAGCCATCCTGCCAGGCCCCTAAATTTCATTTTAAAACATGAACAAGAGGCTCTGGCTTAGCTCAGTGGTAGATCACTTGTCTAGCATGCTGGAAGCCCTGGGTTTGGGCTTCAGGACCAAATAATTAAACAAAATATTTTTTTTTTAGTGGCATAGGGTTTTTATTTTATTTTCTGTTCTATATATTTTTATTATTTTTAATAAGAAATACCAATTTGACATTTTCAAAACACATAAGTAGTACATTCCCAGTAATTGATACAATGCATGTTGTTGTCCTCATAGTATATAGAGCATAGGATGTAGACATGATAATTTTTCTAATCGTTGTTGGTACAAAAAATTTCTTCTCACTGAACTAAGAGAAAGTAGTTGTATACATAGTCCAGTATTCAATAATCACAATGGATTATTGGCAGAACTGGCAATGTCAGAAGCTACTGATTTAAGCATTTTACAACTCAGCATGCTAATCTAGCTTTATGTTTTATGCCTCGGGGTTAAACTTTTTGGCTGGGTGGTTAAGGGCAAGTTAAAGCAAGGCCTGCATAACAAAACATGTAACCTTCGTATCTCCCAAGGTCAGTCAAATCTCCTCAGGATTTACTTTGAAACCATGTACAGTTAAGCGAAATATTAACAACTAAAAGTTTCAACCTCCAAGGAAATGCATCTTGGTTCTAGTAACCAGAGGTAATGAGAGGAACCACAGAGACAAGCTGGACTTCAGGAAGTGCCTTGGCCCTGGGACAGAAAGAATGATAATCTTGGCTTAAAAATAAAAATAAAAAACAGTACAGAACAGTTGTCTCCTTATCCTCCTGCAAATGAGTAATCTGAAACCCACCTCCTTCTGCGATTCTGAAGGAAGGAACTCAATAAGAAAGGGAGGAGGAAAAGATACCCAATAAATCCTAGGAACAAAAGACAAACTCTGTCTCCCCCTAGCCACACAACAGATGAGAAATCATGACCAGATAGTTTCCCATTAACTTTGAAGCAAAACACCGCACACAATTGGAGCAGTTGTTGCTATGTAGCAAAACCAAATATGATAACTATAATGATTCTAAAATGTGTACAGAAATATAAAGGCCCTAAAATATCTAAAGCAATCCTGAAAGGAACAAGATTGGAGGACTTTACCTGAATTCAGCATTTAGTATGAAGTTTCAAGAACCCAGAGCCCAAGTATGACACAAGAAGCAAGCCCAGGATCAGCAAGACGGAACAGAGCCAAGACTCACATTCACATGTCACTGAGAAAGCAAAGGCACCCTGGGACCACTGGGGAAGGTGTTCTCAACAAATGACACCAGGGCGATGGGACATCCACAGGAAAATCCGAACTTCAATACTCCCTACATCTTACCTAGAACAAATTAATTCAAGATGAACCAGAGACTTGAAAGCTACAGCATAAAGACTTTAGAGGACACAATCTTCATTATACGGAGGTAACAAGAGATGGTTTGCTGCTGGGCATGGTGGTGTACGCCTGTAACACAGGACTCAAGAGGCTGAGGCAAGAGGATCAACTGTGAGTTCCAGGCTAGCTTGGACCACACAGGAAGACCTTGTCTTGAAAAACAAAGAAGAGAAGAGAAGAGAAGAGAAGAGAAGAGAAGAGAAGACAAGAGAAAAGAGAAGAGAAGAGAAGAGAAGAGGAGAGGAGAGAAAAAAGAAAAAGAAAAAGGGGTTTGTTTGGGTTAAAAACAATAATTGCAAAAATAAATTGGATGTTATCTAAATGAAAAACTGCCCATCATGACCGTATGAGGGAAATGACGTCATAAGGCATCTACAGATAGGGAGAAAACATTCACAAATACATGGTAGACAAGAATGTATTCAATACACAAAAGAACTCTGAAAACTTAAGAAAGGAGGTAAATATCTAAAAGGCATTTCATAATAGAAGGCATACAAATAAAATGGATTAATGATGACTGAAATATAGGAAAATAGAGATGTGATAAACAAAAATACTAAAATCTTAACAGAATCTAGACAGTCTGTGTATGGGTGTTTTCTTGCAACTTTGTTGGAAGTTTTAAGATTTTCATAATAAAAAAATACTACTGGAAATTAAGTCGTGAAATTAATTTCATGAAATTAAAGATTAAACTTCATATACTTAATTATGTAGGAAATATGACCCTTACTTGTTACAATTAAAACATGTTACAGCAGAATGACTTGCAAGTCACCACAGCAACGAGTTAAAATGTGGCTTTTTCTAAGACGGAGAAAAGTGGAAGACGAGGAGACTAACTCAGCACCAGCGTCTGCGTACAGGGAGGCAAGGAGAGCAGCGGGCTTTGATGTCCAGGCAAGGTTCATGGGCAGCAGAGAACGTGTCTGCCAACAGAGGACATTAAGGTACGCCCTGAACTGTAGTCACTGTTACAGTTTGTGCATAGGTGTCCCCCCAAAGCCTCATGTAGTCTTGGGGTGGCTTCTGGAATTTGTAATTGATTACGGTGAGAATGGGTGCTGCCCCTCCCCTGGGGCAGGTGATTTCAACTTAAGGGAGGAAGAGAAGTTGGCTTCCCCGGCTTTTGCCCTTGCCTGCCACCAGGAAAGGTCATTTCCAGCCATGTGCCTCTCTGCCTTGGAGCCAGCTGAATATGGACTGAAGCCTCCAGTAACTGTGAGCTAAATAAACCTTTCCTTCCTTTGAGTGTTGGGTGTTCATCTCAGCAACAAGAGAAGAGTAACTAAGACAGTCGCTATGACCAAATACCCAGCTAAAATGGCTGAAAGGAATAAATGCTTGGTCAGGCTCGAGGTTTCAGCAGCGCCTTCCATGGTCAGGTGGCTCCATTGTTCTGCTAGGCTTGTGGCAAGGGGGGAACACTGTGTTGGAAGCGCACGGTTAGGGAAAGCTGCACACTCAAGCGGCCAGGAAGCTGGGAGCCAGGGAAAAGTCAGAGAGCAAAGGGCCAGGGCCCACATATAGTCCCCAAGGCCACACCCCAGTCCCCAAGGTCACAGCCCACGAGCCACCCAGGGACACATCCAGAAGTGGGATTCCTAATCGTCCTAGGTTGCCTTTCAACTCAATTCAATTGACAGTCGAGAATAACCCCCATGCTCCAGGAAAACCACTCAGGTGAGCCTTTCCTGAGGAACCTAGAAACTTGACTTGACTAAGAAATGACACGAGGGGCCACGGCAAAGGAACTGGTAAAGTACGTTCGTTACACTGGTAACGAAGAACCAGGACTAAACCAAATGGGGAAGTCCCACCTACTCTTGACTCTGCAGGAAGCCAAAGGAAACCCAACAAAACCCCAGAGAGGACAGCAGATAGGAAAAGTAACTGATTGCTCATTTGTAATATTCTGAGTCAAGGGACAGTACCGAAGGCTGTGTAATGAGTAACACGTGCCAGCCTGTTCGTCACTATAGTGGCGAACACTACGCAAGACAGTACAGTTGGCAAACACAGCAGGAGGGAAGGATGCCGGCAGGAGAAACATACCAGCTTCACGGTCCACTAGCACTGCATCGTCTCCCATAGATATCATCTGAGAAAGCACAAGGGTGACCTGAGGCTGTGTAGAAAGTTACAGTTATAAAGGCAACTACTACTATAAAAATGTAAACTTCCCCAGTATCAGTCAAACAAAACAAAAAAATGACACTAAATGAAAAATACAAAATGAGAACTCCTTTTAAAACTTGAGAGATGGCTGGCGCCTGCTTAGGCAAGCACAGGGCCAGGGACCGGGGTTCAATCCCCAGCACCACATGCTACGCCAGCCCCCAGATGCGCTGAGCTGGCACCGAGTCTGGGCATGGTGGTGCACACCTGTAATCCCAGGGCTGGGGAGGCTGAAAACAGAAGGATCACTACAAGTTGGAGCTGCACAATGAGACCCTGTACCAAACACATTTTTATAAAAAGAAAGAAAGCTAGAGAGAATTTACATTGGATTACAGGACTAAGACCCAATAATGGTCAATCGTAAAAATATTTATTTAAAGGACCAGCCAAATAGCTCAGTGTATTAAAGCTCCTGTAAGCAGGAGCAGGGGCTGGGGCTTGATCCCCAGGCTGCTATGCCAGCCCCACACCCAGGGCACGCTGGCCATTGAGATGGCACTCGAGACTGGGTGTGCTGGTGTGTGACTGTCATCCCAGCTTTTAGGAGTCGATAAACAGGTGGATCACTATGAGTCCAATCTAGTTGTGAGACCCTGAACACCCTGCAGACTCTTCCCTAAAAGTACAAATAAAAAAAAAAGTATTTAAAATCTCAATCTATTTTCAAAACAAGCCTTGCGTGTTAAATCACTTTGCAAACCACAAAGACAAGCTGTACATAAAATTACTTTGTAAATGATGGAGAAAGAAAGAGACATGAAAAGAAGAGCAAAGAAACACCAGCCGAGGCAGATCAAAGCCAGCACAGGTCGCTGTCCTCATTCCTGAGGGTGACTTCAGGCCACCCCCAAACCACACAAGGCACAGAGACACCCAACGTGGACTATTGAGATAACTCAAAAACCTCTCTGCATCAGACACATTATCCTGCGTGAAGCCAGGTCTGCAAAGGAAAACAGAAGTATTCAGGTGGTGATGTGCAATTCGCCTCAGTCACAACAGATAAAGGAGGACAAAAGAGAGCACAGAAGGTTAAAACACAGCTGGGTACATACCACTGCCACAAGAACCCTACAGGCAAAACCATCTTATTTTTAAGATTGCTCACAAACACTTGAGTATCCTAAGCCACAGAAAACAGAAACTGGAGCCCACACCGTATGGACAATGTTCTCTAGTCAAAAATGTCATGTAGTTGTGTATAAATAAGGAACCTAGAAATGGGGTAGAATGGATGAGGGGGAAGTGACAGAATTTTTGAGGTGATCTTTTTTATACGGTTTATTTTTAGAAGCAGGCTAATGTTTTACAGACCTCCTCCCCATTAAAAGTTTGGAATAAGCCCAAATGGTAAACAAACAGTAACAAACTCAAGTCCACTAATGATGCCTGATAAAATAACCACACTGAAGGGGACTGGGCAGACAAGAACCCAAACCATTTTGGAAAACAATACTTTGGATACTGTAAGACTAAAGACAGGAGGACTGGCTGGGCATGGTGACACGTGCCTGTCATCCCAGCACTCAGAAGCTAAGGCAGGATGATTCTGAGTTGTAGGTCAGACTGGGCTACCTAGCGAGTTCAAGGCTATTGTGGTTTAATGGTGTCTAGTTGTTCCCCCAAAGCAGTCTTGGTGGCTTTAGGAGTTTGTGATTAATTAATGATCCAATGCCAGGATTATGGGTGTGAGTGTCCTAGGGCAGATACATCTGCGTTACAGTGTAAGGAGGGGAGAGAGGCCAGCTAGCTGCCTGAGCTGCCACCACTCTCTTTGTGCTTTGCTTTTTGCCATCACCATGAATGGCTGCCCTCTGCCAAGTGCCGCTCTGTCTTGGAGCCAGCTGAGTATAGACTGAAAGCTCCACTAACTGTGAGCTAAATGAACCTTTCCTTCCCTAACTTTGAGTGTCGGGTATTTGTCCCAGCAACGAGAGAAGAGTATTGAGAAAGAGGCCAAGCTGGACTCTATTGTGAGACAGCCAAACTGCCTCAAGAGGAAAGAAAGAAAAAGAAAGAAAGAAAGAAAGAAAGAAAGAAAGAAAGAAAGAAAGAAAGAAAGAAAGAAAGCAGCCGGGCGTGGTGGCACATGCCTGTAATTGCAGCACTTGGGAGGCTGAGGCAGGAGGATCGCTGTGAGTTCAAGACCAGCCTGGACTATACAAAAGTGAGTTCAAGGCCAGCCTGAACTGCATAGCGAGACCCTGTCTCAAAAAAAAAAAAAAGAAAGAAAGAAAGAAAGAGAAAAACCCTAGCTCATAATACTTATTAATATATGGTATTCTAGGATTAAAATACAAACCACTTTATGTTTATTTCGGTTTGAAAAGGAGACAGATACAACAGTAAAGCCAGCTTTCTCACTACTAGAGAAAAGAGTTCAATGATTAAGGAGTAGCCAGGTGTGGTGGCACACACTTGTAATTCCAGGTACTCAGGAGGCTGAGGCAGGAGAATCATGCGCTCAAAACTTAGTGATGCATGGGAGACTTAGTGATACCCTGTCTCGAGAAAACAACCAACAGGGGCAAGGGAGGTAGCTCAGTGGCATAAGTGCCTGCCTGGCAAGCAAAATATCCGGAGTTTGATGTCAGTCCCAAAAATAAGTAAGTAAAAAACAGCCAACCAATCAAAAAGGGCTAGTGATACAACTCAGTGGTAGAGTGCTGTCTCACATGTGTGAGCCCAGTGCTGAGACAAAAATGAAAGAGTGTGTGTGTGTGTGTGTGTGTGTGTGTGTGTGTGTGAATCCTGTGAGACTGGAATCATCAGTCATCATAAACTCCTGGTTTTGAGCCCGCAAAGAAACAGCACACTGCCCTACAGAGGCGTGTGCGTGCATCCTTTTCTCCCCCTCACCCGCCTCATCCCCGATCTCTCAGGACCATGTGCACCCCACCATCCAGATCTTGGCTTTAATGCCACCCTCAAATACAAAGAAACACTGTCTTGGAGAAATGGCTGACTTTAGGGCAGCGAAACCACAGGATTAAACTAGAACTCTTGTTATTTGCTTTCATTCTTAGTACTGGGGACTGAACCCAGGGTGTCTGCACTCAGCTACATCCCCAGACCTATTCTTTCCTTTTCTTTTTGCGACTGCATCTCACTAAGTCACTTAGCCCAGGCTGGGCTCAGATCTGTGACCCTCCTGGCTCAGCCTCCCAGCGTGCTGGGATCACGGGCGTGCTTCACCACGCACAGCTCTGATAACACTCATGTTGTTAAAAATGATGAGACCATATCAGAACAGAGTAGCCAACTCAAAAAGAGCTCCCAACAGTCAAGGCTGGAGCAACTTGAGCAATAAAATAAAATTTGATAGTTAGATAGATCCCAACTCAAGCACAATATAAGCAAACAACAGCGAAGATACGGAGACAAACATGGTGAGGCTGAAAAAAAATCACTATTTGCAATCCACTGCAAAAATAATTATTGAAAAGAATTGTCAAGGATGTCAGGTAATAAAAAGGCAAGGTAAGAAACAGGTATTCGTGTGAGAAAAAAATTCAGACTAGCAGTAATGACAACACTGTGGATGTATGGTAGCCACCAGATAACAGTGCTCATAATGAAAATGACATCAGTGCTTATATTTAAAAAACAATGAAAATAAATCAAGTTAACATTGAAGATTTGAAAAGTAAAAAAAAAAAAAACATGGAACTAAAAAAGCCATTGTGTTGGACGCAAGAATTAACAAGTTTAGGAAAAAAAAAAAAAGAAATTAATCCAAAGCTAGTTTCTGAGATAATGAGAGTTTCATTGCTAAACGATAGCACAAATGGAGATGTATAAACAAATGGGGGGATAATTGCCCCAAACAGAACAGAAAGGCCTTTGCTAGATTCCCCATAAAGCACATCTTAAGACTTGGATGAAAGGGCTGCATAATTTTATAGGAAAACAATTTTAAAAACTGAAAAAAAAAAAAATCTAAAGGTAATGTGACACTATCTACCACTCCCCCGCCCCAAATAAGACCTAACAAGAAAATAAGCCCCAGCATGATTTTTCAGGAAGCTTATAATATAAACCTCAATTAAGATTTTCAGCCAGATGGGTGCATTTGGTATGTCCACGGCAACACACAATGTATTGAATTATGAAATAATAGCATTAATATAATTAAATATAAATAGTATTAGTGACATTAATACTTAGACTAAATGGTAATATCGCATGTTGGGGACTAGGATGTGTCAACTAATAGCATGTCCCAGGCTCACCTTACCCTGCCTGCCTTGAGTGCTGGTTTGGGGATGTGCAAATCAGCTT
The DNA here is from genome assembly GCA_004027025.1 of Myocastor coypus. Classification (NCBI taxonomy): domain Eukaryota; kingdom Metazoa; phylum Chordata; class Mammalia; order Rodentia; family Myocastoridae; genus Myocastor; species Myocastor coypus. Next base: position 7,799 of record PVJA010032190.1, on the reverse strand, counting down.
CCTCCCTCCTTCAGCGAGATGAGCGCTCAGGATGGATCTTGGCCCCTCCCCGTTCCCTTTCAGATGCTAAACTGGCCCTTCTAACCCTGCCTCCCGCGCTTTTCCGGGAGAAGCGCCCGCCCCTCCCCTCCCCTGCGCGGGCTCACTGTGGCGGCTTGGAGTCTCTTGGTCTCCGCCCACCCTGAGGCACCGACCTCCCAGGCCCTCATCATGTATTACTAAATGTGTCAGTTTCTTATTTCATCCTGTCACCGCGCTTCTCACGCAGGAGGTTGGAGATCTCGGCCAGGCCCCCAGTAATCACGGTCCAGATGGATAACGTGCACACTTGCTACTGAAGCGTCAAGGTCCTAGTTAATGTGACCCTTCATAACCAGTACATTGTGTGTCCTAATGATGCATTATGAGCTGGCTACATGGACAGGAAGTGCTCATTTAAGAAAAGCTCTATTGCCACACTGAGCGGGTGGGGCCAACGGAAATGGAGTGGCAAGAGATTCAGGCCGGAATCCGCAAACTTATGAGTCTCCCAGAAGAAGGTGACAGGACTGTATTTGCGTGAATGTGGATTTTTATACATGATTACATGTAGACTATGGTACATGAAAAAATAAGACAGCCTAGAAAACAAGCCCTATTGCATTTTTTGGAGCAAAAATAAGATCCAGTCTCATTTTGGGGGAAATACGGTCTATGGTAATGAGACCATTAAATGCACAGCTAAACTGGTACAACACACACAGTCACAGCTCGTGGAGCAGTTAAGTCCTGTGAGTGGGAGGCAGCAGCTGATGGGAGACTGTCAGCCCCACATATATGTAACCTGCAAACATGTAACATGCAACATACAATCGTGTTACTTGTCTAAAAATTAAATACGTAGTAAGTAGCTTTTCCAAAAGGTGATAAAATAGGCCTGGTAAGATAGCCCAGAGAGCTAAGTGCCTGCTCAGGTAAAGTACAGGGACTGGGGTTCGATCCCTGGCACCATATGATGTGTTGGCCTTGCCCCTGGGTACTGTGAGCTGACTGCCAAGACTGGGCATGGTGGTGCATGCCTGTAATCCCAGCGCTGGGGAAGCTGAAAACAGGAGCACCACCACGAGTCCAAGCTGCACAGTGAGACTGTACCAAATGCATAAATTAAAAATAAACACGGGGCATACAAGAGAAAAAAGCAAGAAACAAAAGAGCATATAGTATCCCACCTTGCAGTCAAATTAAAAAAAAATATTGATAAAATATATAACAGAAAATAAACATGGCACAGTAGTTTGACTGGTTCTCTCTAGCGACCTAACCTGTTTTCATTTAGAAAGTCACTTGTACTGTAAACTGTAAGTTTCTGAATTCCAGCCTGAAACTCCAGCTTGCCTATCACAAGCTGGATAACTGTGCCCTGTTGAACCAATTTTAGTCAAATAATGTAAAGAAGGCATGACAAAGGCCTCAGCATGCTTACTGCACAACATAAAGCTGAAAGTGCATGACGGTAAAAAGATGGAAGCTGGACCGGGGAGTACAATCCCAGTGCCCTGGGAGGCTGAGGCAGGAGGCTGGCTGGCAAGCTTGTGTCCAGGCTGGGCAATATCGAGGCTTAATGAGACCCTACCTCAAAATAAAAAATAAAAGGGGCTAGGTATTTTATGTTCAGCGTGAAGGTCAATTCAATCTCTAATGTTGTAACATAAATAAAATCTTTTAAAAAGAGAAGACTGGATAAAATCACAGTTGTTTTCACACACACACACCAGAAACTCCGTGAAGCTGGAAATTCTGTAAGCTCAGCGGATGCACTCCTAACGTGGCAAGCCGATTCCACCACTGCAGCAGCTCAGCCTGAATTCCAGTGAGGAACTTCATGGTGAAACAAGGGCTCTGGAACAGTCCACACAGACGGAAGCTGCCCGAGCGGAGCCACATAGGGATGCAGGGCCTGAGGGTCTCTTCCCCAGCTGGAGGCAGTTTACCCAGCTGCCCTGGGCACCTTCTGCTTATTGTTTCAGGACATAGTGTGCCTGCAACCCACCTCTAAAACTCACTTTACCCTTCTAAACCAATAGCATCTGGGAATGACATCTAGCCACAGACTCCTGCATCCCTTTGATGGACCAGTTTGGTGATAGTTTCATAAAATTAAGGTGTTTTTTGAAAAATGTGCAGTCTGTACCAGTCAGGGTCAGAGGCAGACTCTGGTAGAATAGTCAGAGAAAGGATCTACTGAAGGACGACAGGATGGGGTGGACTCCTAGGGTTTCCGGTTTTGTCAAGGGTCCAGACAAGGAAGCTAGGGGGAAAAAGCTGGGCCACAGCCAAGGATCACAGAGCATCGAGGGTCACAGCTTGTCAACCCTCCCCCGGATGCCTCTGCACCCCCACGGCTCCCAGAAGGATGTCACCACTACCTGGGTACAATCCAAGTGACTCCAAAATCCCAGCTCCCTTGCATTTTCTTTTTATCTCGTTAGTGATGCACAGAAATATGAATTTACTCTGGTAAATGATTTGTTATTTCTAGCAAGTTGCCTATTTATTCTTTTTTTTTTTTTTTTTTTTTTTTCTTTTGTTTTTGAGACAGAGTCTTGCTATGCAGTTCAGCTGGCCTTGAGCACACTATGTAGCCCAGGCTGGTCTCGAACTTTCCACAATCCTCCTGTATCAGCCTCCTGAGTGCTGGGATTATAGACGTGCACCACCATGCCTGACTTGCCCATTCATTCTTTCGAGTTTTCTATGCCCTCTGGAAATAATGTAGCCTCATTCTGAAGTCCAGATAAAAATATGCAGGTGGCTGAGACCAGCTCACAGACCTGAGCTGATAAAAAAAAAAAAAAAAAAAAAAAAATTAAGCATTTGTAGATCCAGAGCAAGAAAGGGGCACTTTATCCCACCAAGAGTAACTGAGATGAGGATTCTCCAAAAATAAGAATGCGGCAGGAAAAACATATTTTCCTAAAATCAAAAGTACATTCTAGGGAACTACTTTGCAAAAAATGCTAAGCGATAAATACAAATAATAATATAAGAAATTTTATATAAGAGCATAAAATATAACATACAGGCAACAAAGAATCCTAAGAATAAAGAGAACTATAAATAAAAATAAACATGAGAACCACATCATCTGCACACCACCCTAAGAGTCCACCCAGGACCCCGAGGGGCAGTCAGAACGCATTCCACCCAAGCCCTGTGAGAATAACAGCAGAATCAGTGAACTTTCAAATAGGCAGTGAGTCAACTGCGTCAAACTTTGCATGTTCTAAAAGTATCTCATCTTATGCCCAGGGGGCCCATAGTGGTGAAACGGCCAGAGGGGAACAAAGAACAAAAGTATAGCTAATAATTACTTCTCTGTCTCTCTTCTCTTCCCAGAGGGGCGTCTTATAGTTCTTCCCTTTTAAGAAAAAGAAAACTACAGAGGACAGAAAGTGACGTGAAGAAGGGGCAAGGACAATGAGCCTTGCTTGTCCATGCAGATTCTCCACTGGTTTCGCATCCTTCATTTTCTCATGTTGAAATGGACCACAGAACACGTATGTCTTTAGGAAAATTCCCAATTTACTTGAAAATATTTGTAAAAGATCTGTTTCTGTTTGCCTGGGTTAAATTTCAAACGAGAGGCAGGGGATGAGCTGGGGCTTGAAGAATCAGGAGGAAAGGAGGAGGCAGAGCTGCAGGCTCTGGAATAACATGCAAACCCAAGGATGCAGAAGATTGCCACACTGCCTGGGAGCAGAACAGCTGCAGCTCAGGCCCCAGGACACCGGACTCAGCGGGTAGGAGCCCCAGAAGAGACACAGTCTGGGATTCACCAAGATGAGGAAAGATTCAGCTATCATCTTGCCCATAAGTCATTCAAATGTTCTTACCAAGTAGTCAGTTTGAAACAAGGGCTCAGGAAAAACCTGGAAATCTAGGTCTAGAAACCATCTTCCATGCAGATCAAAGTCAAAGCTGCAGAACATGTGCTTGCTGCCAGAGTCAAAGGGAGCCCAGACTACCAGAGTCAAGGTAGAGACAAACAGAGCGATGATTGCCCATGGCCAAAAGTAAGTCAGAGGACTCTTGTCCTTCTGTTGAAGACATGTGTTATTGACTGAAATTTTATGTGGACACCCATGAATATGTTGCCAAAGGACCCTGCAACGGACAGGAACACTGCTTTGACATGCGTGGCATTTTCCGATCACACCTCTCCAGGTTATGTCACTGTGCCTCCCTGTAACAGTGCTGAGCTCAAGAGGGACGATGGTGTCCTTCTCATCATAAAGATAAAGAATTGGGCTCAAGGGGCAGAACCCGGTCCTGAACACAGGTTCCCCCAACTCCCAAATTGATGGCACTGTGGTCTCAGTGGCCCAAAGTACAGCCAAGGGGAGAGGGTTGCCAATCTCTGTGTGAGCTGTCCTCTATTTTAAAGTACATACAGATGGTTCTTTCATTGTAGCTTTAATGTTCTTTTTTGGTGAAATACTAACATATTCTCAGGGCAAGTAAACTCTAATTTTACAAAATGGTACACAACAGAATAAACTACTCCATAATCTCTGTTCTCAAGATACCTGCCACTGATAGACTGAAGCATATTCTCATGCTCCATTTTCTGTATATACTTTATAAATGTATGGTAAGAGCTATATAACTGTGTCTGTATTTGAATATACTTCTCTACGACATGCAAACATTTCCACTGCATCAGGTTTTGGAAGCAAAATGTTGAGTCACAGCGTATGCTTTACATGTCAGTGTACACTGTCAAGTAGCTTTCCAAAGAAGCTGCACCCATTTCTGTTGGTTATGTGAGTGACAAATGTGAATACTTAAAATATAAAATTTCTACGAAAGACAAAAAGCACCCCAAGCTGGTATCAGTAACAAGCTCAACAAGATATTTTGCTTAATTCCCCTCACACATGATATTTCCTTGCAAATCAAAACACAAAACCTAACACAAGGAGCAAAGGCCATAAAAAGCAATCACGAATGCATATGGTAAAAAGGCAACATTTAATTCCATAAGGCAAAGAAGTCCAAATTAAACAAAAGCAAAGCATTATATTTTACCCATCGAACCGATCCAACAAAAGAAAAAAGAAAAAAACCTAAAAGAACAGAGAAACAAGTTCTTTGAAAGAGAAACGATTTGACTTGTGCAGGCCGTTTTGGCCACATAGGAATATTTTAATAATTGTAAACCAAGCCAGAATACAAGCGTGCAACAGCTTACTTATGGAAATGCTTAAATACACTGTTGCCTCCTGTAGGAACTTAGAAACTGCCTGTTGATAAAAAAAAAAAAAATTGTTTAAATTATGGTTAAACTTTGCAATGGAATGTCCATGGGCATAAAATAGTTGGTCATTTTGACATAGAAAAGTGTCCATGATGTTGAAATACACACAGAATAATCTATTCATATCTATGTATAAAAGCCCAAGGAAAACTATCTTAAGATACAAACTATTAAGGTACAAAAAGGTAATTAGGGTTCTCTCTGCATGCATGGAAGACAGGCATGCATGACTGTTCTGAGCAGTATCCATGTATTAAGGTAACCATTAAGACCACTGCCATTTGAAAAGAGATGAGAACCCTGAAAAAGTAGGAATTAGAGGCCCAGCGCTAGGTCATGTCTTACACCTTTTTCCATTCTGAAATTGAATATGACAATTAAGGAAATACTATAAAGGAGTTGCTTCCTGTGAGTTAAAAAAAATATATCACTCAAGATTTGCTATTTTCTTAGATTTTTTTTGGAGACTGAAATGTAAGAAATGCTTTCCTCCCTCATGTGGCTTTTTGCTGCTCTAGTGCTAAGAAGGGCTACTACGTCCTGGGAGGAGGGTGAGTGCAGGGAACAAGGACGATAAAACCCTAACCCAGGCGAAACGTTTTTTTAGGTTTCGGACTCCCAAAGAAAGAACATCAGTGCAAATCTCTAAACTTAGGCCTCCAAGCTACAAGTGGTGATCCAGTCTTTCAGAGTGATGTGTGTAATATTATCCTACTGACATCAAAGATAACCATTTCTGGCTTATAGAAAAATAAGAGAAGTTCAGGCAAACACAGCACATTGGATTTACAGTAAACTATCTGACAGTGTTTATTACCTAACCTTTACTCACCACATTTTTAAGTGCTCATAAAAGCAGACCCAAATATTAAACATGGCTTTGACTCTTTGCTTATATAGTATTTTAAAAAATTAAATAATTACCTCTCCTATGAAGACTACTATAACACAGTCCAACTTCTCTTCGGGATACAGATTATCAATAAGGGAATGAAGAGTTTCTATGAGGTAAGATTTAACTTCTCTCTTCACTGTGGGGATTCCCATTACTATTGAAACTGAAACAAAATAATACAGTGATTATATAAAAATATGTTACAGGACAATACAGAAAAACACTGCTACTTCAACAGTATTACATCTTTTTAAGTTGAAAGGCATATTTGAAGGATTCTATTTCAATTTTAGAAAGAAAAATAATCAAAAGATACTAAGGGCATACCTAAAATACTGTTTTTTCCATATGGCTTACCTATTAAAGATATGTAATGTCAGATGTCAGAAGACAGAGAGAAAATAAAAGTAATTAAACTTCATGCTAAAAATGACTGCTATACCCTCCTTTGGAACCAATGTTGATGAGAAAATTTGTCGTAACATTTGTGAGGACAACAATATGCAGTGTCTCAACTATTGGGAATTACTAACATGTTTTGAAACTCTCATGTTGTTATCTCTCATTAAAATAAAAATTAAAATTCAAAAACAATGAGTGCTATAAATGACAAATTTTATTATACAACAGAACTTAGAAATAAACACCCAGAACATAATGTCTTACATATAAATCTCAAGGGTATGACACACTGAGAAAGGTACAACATCACTTCTGAGGGTTTCTGGTCGAAAATACATCACCTCCACCTGGTCAGGAACAGCGCGGATCAGACAGATCCACAAAATGACCAGACGGCGCTCGCTCTTTGGAGGGTCAGGGTCATGGAAGACAAAGGACAAATTGTTTTGGGTTACAAAAAGCTAAAGAAACATGACAAATGAAATATGGAACCCTGAGTTGGATCCTGAAGCAGAAATAAGACTGAGGAAAATGGCAACATTGAAATGAGAGCTCGGGGTTAGTTAATACCCTCACGTCAATGTCCATCTCTAAGTTTGGATCACTGTACTATGGCTGTAGGAATACTTGGGGACACTCCTTGAGAGCCGAAGGAAACTTTATATACTGCGGGTCTAACATTACTACCAATTCTACTCTACTGTTTGTTCTAAAGGCAAATCTGTTCCTACATGATTAATGTGCTAGAGAATGACTCAGGCACAATGAATTTTATATCTACTCAGATAAAGTGTCTCCTCTAGTAGACTGACAGTACTGCAGAAGGAATTTCTAAAAACCTCAAGTCCTGGTATTCTATATGTTATACATTAGAGAAGTATATTTCCTTTTCTTTTTTTTTTTTTTTTTTTTTTTTTTTTTTTTTTTTTTTTTTTTTTTTTTTTTTTTTTTTTTTTTTTTTTTTTTTTTTTTTTTTTTTTTTTTTTTGTGGTACCAAGGACTGAACTCAGGACTTTGAGCTTGCCAGGCAGGCACTTATTCCACTGAACTATATCCCTGGTCCCGAGAAGTATTTTTCAAATGTTAAATATAAGCACTCAGGAGGCTGAGGCAGGAGGATCGGTGTGAGTTCGAGACCAGCCTGGGCTACAAAAGTGAGCTCAAGGCCAGCCTGAACTGCATAGCGAGACTCTGTCTCAAAAAGAC
>PVJA010032189.1:0-24305 GCA_004027025.1 Myocastor coypus | reverse complement strand
AAAAAAAAATAAGATTAAAGGGCCAGGGAGATATAGCTCAGTGGCTTAGGCACTTGTGCGGCAAGCACAAGGTCCCGAGTTCAATCCCTGGTACTGAAAAATAAAAGAAAGACAAAATGACAAAACAGAGCATTTGTTTAACATGTCTGAGTTCCTGGTCCTATCCATCTCCAGCATCACGCAAAAGAAATTACAGAGTAATTTTACTACAGGAGACAGATCTGGGGCACTGCAGTCTGCCCTGAGCACAATGCAGATGGAGTTAACCCAGGCAGGAAGCTCCTGCGGGGCCTCGCCTCGATTTCCTGCCAATGTGCTGGTCTCCCATCTTGCCTTGACGGCCTGTGTTAGTCGTGGGCAGCTGGAAATCTGTTTATTTTAATCTCTAAGTTTTTATCTATTTCCCTTGGCTCTCAGCTTGTTTTTTCCCCTCCCACATGAAAAAAAAAAAAAAAAAAAAAGCAACTGTTTTTCCCTTGGGGGACATTCGAAAGCTGGAAGAATAAGAGATATCATTGCTGCGGATAGTTTCTTCACAAACGCCTCTTCCCATGCAAACCTAACAAAAAGTCTATAGACAAAAAAGAAGGGGAGAAAAAGAGCCGGCTTATTAAATTTCCTTTAGCCTCGATGAGCGATTTATTTCATGAAGTTGGAGGGGAGGTCTCCCTGTGAGACCTGGATCGCCAAGAGAAGATGGGGAGAAATAAGACAAGAGACGCTTGTCCCTTGCATGGACTTTGGCTACAGTGGGACTGGAGAAAGGGAGAACGAAAGGGTGGAAGCTTCCAGAAAGTGTGGGCATCTTGGATTGTGTAAAAGAAAAACCTAAATGGAGAAGTAGGCAGGACGGGTCAAGACTGGAGGAAGAAGGACCAGAGATAATATTCAAGCTCAGGAGCAAAGCCGGAGTGAGGGTTTGGGTTATTTACTTGTGATATTGGGATTGAATCCTGGACCTCCGCGTGGAGCTGTACACATATCCCTTTTTATTTTGAGGCAGGGTCTTGCTAGGTCACTAAATTGCTACACTGCAACTTTAGCCCAGCGTCCACAGCTCTCTCTAAATTTTATTTTGAGAGTGAGGTGGCACATGCCTGTCCCTTCAGCACTCAGGAGGCTGAGGCAGGAAGATCTTTATGAGTTTGAAACCAGCCTGGGCCTCAAAGTAAGCTCACGGCCAGCCTGAACTGCACAGTGAGTCCCTGTCTCAAAAGCACAAACTTAATTTAGTTTTGAGACAAGGTTTCACTGAATGACCCTCCTACCTCTGCCTCTGAGGAGGTGGGGTGCTGTCCTCACTGCTGAGGGCCCCCTTCAGTCTGGTCTCCAGGCTGCTGAGGCGCTGTGCGCCCAGCTCCGACAGTCTTCTCTGAGAACCAGCAATGGCAAGAACCAGGGTGCCATTCAGGACATGTTGGCCTGAATCTGAAGCTCCCTGGCATGGTTGCAGGCTGGACACATGTGTCCTGCTGCATTCACAGTTAGGGCTCTGATCATGGACTCCTCCCACTCACACTCCCCGGAGCCTCAGGATCACGCTGCACCCTTTGTGACCCACAGGCAAGGAAGAGGTCAATCAGATGGCCCAGATCGCAGGTTAAAACTGAACTAGTTCTGGGTGATGTTGGATGATCTGTCACCCCAAAACTGCTCCCTGTCACCTCCTGTTGCAGACCAAGATGACAGACATTGGTTATTTGTCACTTTGTCCTTTTTTGTTGAGACAGGGTCTCCCTATGGAGCCCAGGCTGGCTTTGCATTCATGGCAATCCTCCTGCCTCAGCTGCCCAGCACTGGGGTGACAGGTGTGACAGCAGGCACCATCCCCAGCATGTCCTTTTCTCTCCCCTGTACCTCCGTGCATATTTCAGCTCTTCTAGAACTTTCCAGGATTGTCCCTGTAACACAGGGCAACAGGGCTCTGTCATCCTCCTCTCTTGTTTTTGAGCTGCACATTCACCCTTAGGTCCATCTGAGGCAGTCTCATGTGTTTCCCAAATCAGGGGGACTTTGTCCTCCCACAAGGCTATAAAAAAAAGAAACCTCCCCTCCTGGGGTCCCTCACTGAGCTAGGGGTGACTCTGACAACCAGAGATTGCCTACAGATCTTCAAGCTTGGGTAGCTTGAAATGATAGGCATGTGCCACCATGCCTGGTTCTCAAAATAAAATTTAGAAAGAGCTGTGGAAGCTGGGCTAAAGTTGCAGCTACAGTCTCTCTGTTCTCTCTTACTCCTTTTAATCTGTGGCCTTCCCCCAGGGCTGAGGCTTCTGCCTTCCCTCTCCCATCTCTCCTCTCCTTTGCAAAACAAGAATAAAACAAATCCTAAAAGTTATTTTGTAGTCAAGGATTATCACCTGGAGGGATCTTCTAAGACCTTTCCCGCCTTTGCCTGTCTCTGAAGTGAAACATGAGGGTGTGACTGCCTACACAGGCCGAGTTGTGTTTTGGTCTTCTGAGCACTGAATAATTTCTTTGGAGATAAGATTCTCCATCGTAGCCCAGGCTGGCCCCAAACTCACAGTGATCCTCCTGCCTCAGCCTCCCCAGAGCTGGGATGGCAGGTATGCACCACCATGTTCAACTAAAGAATTGGTTTTGATTGATTGATTTTTTAAAACCCTTGAGGGATAGTACATCTTGGCAGACGTGTACTACAATTTAGAAGTATAAGCATCCTGGAAGAAGTTCCGTGCTGTCATCGCCTTCTATCTGATGACCACACACCCCAGCAAATTGGGTGTTCTGTTGCCCCTGTGTCACCCAGGAACATTCCTACTTTACCATTTCTAGTGCAATATTTGCAAAGCGGATAAACACTCTGCTGATTTATTCTTTGCAAGAATCATTTTGTCCTCATTCAGCCAACAGATGATTTTTTTTTTTTTTTTTTTTTTTTTTTTTTTTTTTTTTTTTTTTTTTTTTTTTTTTTTTTTTTTTTTTTTTTTTTTTTTTTTTTTTTTTTTTACTGTTTAGTTACTTTGTAGGAAGATTTGTACTGGGGGGCTAGAACCCAGGGCTTTAACACTGAGCTACATCTACAGCCCTTTAGTTATTTTCGAGCTGGGACGAGGTTTCACTGAGTTGCTAAATTGTCCAGACTGGGCTAGAACATGGGATTCTCCAGCCCCAGCCTCCTAGAGTTGTGGGATCACAGGTGCTCACAGCCATACCTGACTGGACATGGCCTCCCAGTTCTACCTGACCTGAAAGGCAGAGGGGGACAGGGTGGTGCCTGTTTTCAAGGCTACAAGGCTGCTGTCTCCCTAGGTTCTGGAGAGAGCCCTGTGTCCCCGTCCCAGCTCCTAGAAGTGTCCACAGCCCTTGGCTTGTGGCCCCTGCATCTGCAGACTAGGTGACAACACGGTCTTCTACTGCTCTCCTTCCTGTGCCCCCTCAGGGCCATCCTGGGGATCCTGAGCCCTGAGCGGTCAATATGACACCCCTCAGGGTTCTCCGTTTGACTCTATCTGCAGGATTGCCTATTGCTGTGGAAGGTGAGGCAGCCACAGACTCTGAGAATTTGGACATGGACATCTCTGGGGGCCATTAATCAGCCAGCCACAGGCGGAAAGAACAGCGCCACTTCCAGGAAGCGCCGCCTGGGAGCGGGGAGGGGAGCGGAGGCGAGAGACTGTCCCTCCTCCAGCCGCTGGGCTGCTTCTGAGCTCTGCTGGCTCACGGGCAGGGGATGCTGAGTCTCTGGCCAAGTGCAAGGTTCCAACTCCCTGTCCTCCTCCACCCGGCTGGCCGGGGTCGCACGGGGACAGCAAGGCACTGGTGCATGTCGTGAAGGTCGCTGGACACCCAGCGCCAAGGTAGCCTGAGCGGCGGCGGGCGCCTCGGCTGGCTCCTGCCTGGCTCGGTCTTCGATACGCGCTCCTGGCTGGCCCCTGCTGGAGCCTGGAGAGTGGAAGGGGTCCAGGTGTATCCCGCGGTGCGGGGGCTGTCGCTAGGTCACCTCCTGCTGCCGGCTCTCCTCACATTTCAGGCCCTGGCATGGGGGCCAGGGAGATAGCTCAGTAGAATAAGCGCTTGCCTGGCAAGGGCAGGGTCCCGAGTTCAATCCCCTATACAAAGTGTCAGGCCCTGGTGTGTGCCAGTCCCTCTCCTGTTTTTCTCTTTTTGGCCATCGTAACAGGTACAATTTTAACAGGTAAAATTGTCGTCTTAGCCATTGTTTCACATTGTATTTTGTGACAGGGTCTTGTTAAGTCACTAAATTGCCCAGGCTGACTTCGAATTTGTGATCCTCTTGCCTTGATCTTTTAAGTTCTGGAGTGATGGGCCAACCAAATAGCTCAGCAGACTAAAGTGCCTGCTTAAACAAGTGCAAGGGACTGGGGTTCAATCCCCATGCCATGCCGGCCCCGCCCCCGGGGGCACATGCTTTGTTACAGGGAATGAGACTTGGCTGTGGTGGCACACAGGATCACTACCAGTCCCATCTACATAGTGAGACTTTGTAGATCCCGTACAAAAAATACATTAAAAAATTTTAAATTCTGGAATGACAATCATATATTTCTTTTGTAGCCCTGCAATTTTATAAATATTTTTTCTGTAGCCAGGCGTGGTGGCTCACGCCTGTAATCCCAGCACTTGGGAGGCTGAGGCAGCAGGACTGGTGCGAGTTCGAGACCAGCCTGGGCTACAAAAGTGAGCTCAAGGCCAGCCTGAACTACATAGCAAGACCCTGTCTCAAAAAGACAAAAAACAAAACAAAACAAAGAAAAAAACAAACAACATTTTTTTTTCTGTGCACTTGGGAATACATAGCTCTTGTCAGATATTGTTGTTTATGAGTTTACACAACTTTTCATTTTTATTTATTTATTTTTGGTACGAGAAGTTGAAGTCAGGACCATGTGCTTTCGAGGCAGGCCTGTGCCACTGAGCTATCTCCCTGGCCCTATTTTTTTTTTAAAGAAAATTTTTATAAGCATTTTATTTATTTATTTATTTATTTTCTTGTTTCAGAACTTTTGTTTGTTTATTTATTTATTTTTATGGCTGGCTCAGCCCGCCCTGAGGGCAGAGCCGGAGCAGCATGTGGTTCCAGGGATCGAACCACAGTTTCTGCAGCCACCCAAGCTTTCCTAAGCAGGTGCTTTAGACCACTGAGCTATCCTGCCAGGGCCCCTTAAAGAATTATTTTATTTTATTTTTCTTGTTTCAGAACTTTTGTTTGTTTATTTATTTATTTTTATGGCTTGCTCAGCCTGCCCTGAGGGCAGGGCTGGTGCAGCATGTGGTGCTGGTGATCGAACCGCGGTCCCTGCAGCTGCCTAAGCTTTCCTAAGCAGGTGCTTTAGACCACTGAGCCATCCTGCCAGGCCCCTCCCTGGCCCTATTATTGTTAATAAGAGTCCACGTAAAGCACAGCATGGTGGCGCACACCTGTAATCCCAGCACTCAGGAAGCTGAGGCAAGAGGATTGCTGTGAATTTGAGGCCACCTTGGGCTTCCAAGTAAGTTCAAGGACAGCCTGAACCAAATAATGAAACCCTATCTCAAAAAAAGACAGAGAGAGGGAGGGAGGGAGGGAGGGCTGAAGGGAGAGAAAGAGACAGAGAGAGAGACAGAGAGAGAGAGAGAGAGAGAGAGAGCATAAAAAACCTGAATGACTTTTTAAAAATGTGATCTGAAGTGGGTGTGGTAGCACACATCTGTAATCCCAGCACTTGGGAGGCTGAAGCAGGAGAATCTGTGTGAGTTCAAGACCAGCCTGAGCTACAAATTGAGCTCAAGGCCAGCTTGAACTGCATAGTGAGACCCTGTCTCAAGAAGACAAATAAATAAATAAATAAATAAATAAATAAGGCTGGCAGTACATGTCACTGTCAAAATCCAGGGCTTGGTCCCCAGTACTCAAAAGAAACATTGAAATAGAATCTTGCTCAGCTTCCACTGCTGGACTTGAATTTGCAATCCTCCTGCCTCAGCCTCCCAGTTGCTAGGACTATACGTTTGTGCCACTGCATCCAGCTGAACTGTAGTGTTTTAAAGTGTAGCCATGTACTACATGTTGCATCTACTTCACCCTTGGTGTCAGTGTCCCCTGTGTTGACCATTAAAAGTAAGCAAATTGCTTACTTAGAGAACCCCACATGGTTATAATTTCTGCACAATGTATGTGTTTTACGTTTCACGTCTCTTTTTGAGCCAGGGTGCTATGCAGCTCAGGCTGGCCTTGAGCTCACTCTGTGGCCCAGGCTGCTCTCAGTTGCCAGGACACTCCAGCCCTGCCTGGTGCCCCACATGCTGGGGGTGCACCACCACACCTGGCTCACAGGCCTTTCTTTTGAATTCTATTTTATTATTTATTTTATTTGCAGAGCTGGGGATTGAACTCAGGACCTCACACTTGCCAGGCAGGTACTTGTACCCCTGAGCTATCTCCCTGAGCCCCTAAATTCAATTTTATTCTTCCCTAAACATGTTTTAGGAGCTTTTCCAATGGAAGTTTATCAGGGCTAACTTTATTAGTCCTGGAAATGCCTGTGTTTCCTGAGTACAAGAATAGAATTACTGATTTTCTCTTTCTCCTTTCTTTCTTTCTTTTTTTTTTGTCTTTTTGAGACAGGGTCTCACTATGCAGTCCAGGCTGGCCTTGAGCTCACTTTTGTAGCCCAGGCTGGTCTCAAACTTGCACTGATCCTCCTGCCTCAGCCTCCCAAGTGCTGGGATTACAGGTGTGCGCCACCACACCCGGCTCCTGATTTTCAATTTCAAGTATTTGATTTCCTTTCAGCCTTTTGGAAAATATTATTCCTGCTGGATGTGGTGGTACACACTTGGAATCCCAACACTCAGGAGGCTGAGGGAGGAGGGTTGCTAGTCTGGGAGACCAATCTGGGCTATATAGCTAGTTCAGAGACAGCCTGAACTATACAGCAAGACCCTCTATTAAAAAAAGAAAGAAAGACCAAAAAATATATATTATTTTCTTCTCTTTGGTCCCTGTTGTTTATACTACGAGATCTGCTCTTATTCTCTTTTTTTTTTTTTAAGAATTTTTTACTTTATTTATTTATTTTTTTCTTGTTTCAGAACCTTTATTTGTTGATTCACTCATTTTTAATGGCTGGCTCAGCCCGACCCGAGGGCAGGGCTGCCGCAGCATGTGATGCCAGGGATCGAACCACAGTCCCTGAAGCCGCCCAAGCTTTCCCAAGCAGGTGCTTTAGACCACTGAGCCATCCCACTGGGCCCCTGCTCTTATTCTCAATCAGCATGTCTTTGTAGATAATCTGTGTTTATTTTCTAGTTACTTCCACAGTCTTCTGTTTTTCTCTTTTCTAATTGTTTTTTTTGTACTGGGAATCAAACTCAGGACCTTGTGCTTGGCAGGCTGGCACTTATGCTGTTGAGCTATATCTCTGGCCCTTATTTCTGTAGATTTAAGCTGAGGATTTGTTTTTGTTTTTGCTTCTTCGATCATTTATTTACTTATTTGGTATAGGGTGTCGCTATGCAGCTTGGACTCATAGTGATCTGCTTGTCTCAGCCTCCCCAACGTTGGGATTACAGGTGTGTGCCACCATGTGGGGTCTCAGTGGCTGGCAGGGCATGCAGTCTGGGGAATCAAAGCCAGGTCATTGTGCTTGCCAGGCAGGCACTTAGACCACTGAGCTACCTCTCCTCTCTCTCTCTCTCTCTCTCTCTCTCTCTCTCTCTCTCTCTCTCTCCCTCTCATCTGAGGATTTATATCTTTCAACAATGCTAGAAAGTGTTGTTTCAGCTAATCTCTATCTCTTCTAGTACTCGGGATTTTTATTTTATTTTATTTTTTATTTATTATTTTTATTCTTGTTTCAGAACCTTTGTTTGTTTATTCACTCATTTTTTCGGCCGGCTCAGCCTCCCCGAGGGCAGGGCTGGCGCAGCATGTGGTGCCGGGGATTGAACTTCGGTCCCTGAAGCCGCCCAAGCTTCTCCAAGCAGGCGCTTTAAACCACTGAGCCATCCCGCCAGGCCCCGGGATTTTTTTTTTTTTTTTTTTTGTCTTCTTGCTATGCAGTTCAGGCTGGCCTTGAGCTCAATTTATAGCCCAGTCTGGTCTCGAACTCGCACTGATCCTCCTGCCTCTAGTGCTTGGGATTAAACCCATCATATATGTACTGAACTAATTCCCACGTTTTTTATTTTTATTTTTATTTTTATTTTGAAGCAGGGTCTCAATAAACCCTTCCATTATCCAGCCTAGGTTTGAACTTTTGATCCTCCTGCCTTAATTGGAAATTTAAGAGCTAATTTCTCTTAATCTCACCTCTCCCAGAACTCCCACAAGCTAGAGGGCCTCTCGCACACCTGCTCCATCTCTCCTCATTCTTCTGTCTCTGTACCTTGCTGATTCTGGGTAATAAGTAGCTCTTCGGAGTCCTTAGTTCTTCATCTATGTTCAGACTCTTGTTTAACCCACAAACTGACAATTTATATTGATTGCTATAGCTTTCATTTCTAGGCCATCTGTTTTTTAAAAAAATTTCCATCCTTGAGCTAGAGAGATAGCTCAGTGGACTAAGTGCTTGCTTAGGAAAGCACAAGAACCTGGGCACAGTGAGCCAGTCACTGAGACAGGGCATGGTGGCACAGGCCTATAATCCCAGCCCTCGGGAGGCTGAGGTGGGAGGATCACTATGAGTTTGAGAACAATTCGGGCTACACAGCAAGTTCAAGGCCACCCTGCACTATACATCAAGACCCTGTCTTAGCAAATGGACAAGCCCAACCCCTCTCTCAGGCTGAAGGTCCCCAGGCTCCCGTCGGGCGGGCGGGACTCCTTGTTGCCCTGAGATCTCATTGTGCGCGGGTCTCTGTCGCTCAGGGCTCAGCATCGAGTCCCCTCTCAGAGCGGCGGCGGATGGGTGCAGCGCCCGATGAATGGAGCTCTGTGCCGGAGCTCAATGGCGAGAGGGTCCTTTCTGCAGCTAATGACGGTGATGACAAGCCGCTGATAGCCCTGAGCCACTGGGCGGGGCACGACGTCGGGGCTGAATGGCGCAGTGTGTGCTGGGCTCTCGGAACCGCCGAGCGCAGCGGGAGGTGAGGGCCCTCCGTCCGTGAGACTGCATCAGCTGCTCTTAGATGTCCTCGGCCTCTCCCAGGGGATTTAGCTTTAGAGTGGAGGAGTAAAGGGAGGAGCAGGGGCTGGGACAGCCTGGCTCCCGCCACGCCCACTCAGCCAGATGCGGGGGTGGAGCTGCCGGCGTCAGCTACAAGCGCGTGGGCCTGCTCGCATGCATGTGCATTTCGTGATTTGTTTATTTATTTATTTATTTTTGCCTTTGAGCCAGGTTTCGCTATGCACAGCAGGCTGGCCTAGAGCTCACTTTGTAGCCTGGGCTGCTTTCATCCTTTTCCCCAGGCTGGTTTCAAACTCACAGTGATCCTCTTTCCTTAGCCTCTGGAGTGCTGAAACTATCACACCCAGGCTTTTTTTTTTTTGAAGTACTGGGTGTTGAACTTAGGGCCTAGCACTTTCCAGGCAGGTGCTTATATCACTGAACTATATCCCCAGCCCTGTTTTCTTTTTTTAGGCAGGGTTTTGCTTTGTAGTCCAGGCTGGCCTCAAGTACTATTTAGGTCATGATGGCTTCACACTTGCAGTGATCCCCCTGCTTCAGCCTCCTGAGTGCTGGGATGGTGGGCAGGCACCACCATGCCTGGTCTGCATTTCAGACAACAAAAGTTGGTGTGTGAGTATGTCCATCTACTGCAGAGAGAGGCACTCATACTCATGCGTGCACACACACACACACACACACACACACACACACACACAGAGTCCTCCCTTTTCTCTTAGGGACTTGGTTCTAAGACCCCCACAGATACCAAAATCAGCCAATGCATGGTGCTCATGTCCCTTATCTAAAATAGCACAGTAAGCTGGGCATGGTGGTGCACGCCTGTAATCCCAGCACTTGGGAGGCTGAGGCAGGAGGATCAGTGCGAGTTCAAGACCAGCCTGGGCTACAAAGTGAGCTCAAGGTCAGCCTGAACTTCATAATGAGATCCTGTCTCAAAATAAATAAAATAATAGACAAAAAAATAAAAATAAAAATAAAATAGCACAGTAGCCAGGAATGGCAGCCCACATGTTTCAACCCTGCACTCTGGGAGGCTGAGGCAGGAGGATCACAAGTTCAAGCTCAGCCTGTGCAACCTAGCAACTTAGTGAAAAGTGCTTCAAAATTTAAAAAATTTAGGGGCCGACTTGGATAGCTCAGCGGTCTAAAGTGCCTGCTTAGGAAAGCTTAGGCAACTGCAGGGACCATGGTTCGATCCCCAGCACCACATGCTGCGCCAGCTCCATCCCCAGGGCAGGCTGAGCCGACCATAACATAAATAAATAAAGTTTAAAAATATTTAAAAGAGTTGGGGCTGGAGCTCTGTGCAAAGACCCAGAGCTCGACTCACAGCGCTGACAATCTAGACAACACACCAAGACCTTGTCTCAGTGTAAAAAAAAAAAGAACAGGGCTGGGCCTGAGGGTATATGAGGAGTGCTTGCCTAGTGTGTGTGGCACAAGCAAAGACAGCTACGTCCCAATGCTGGGGACCTGTGGCCATGCCACCATGTCCTATGGCAGAAAGGACCCTACAGATGGGCTAAGTGAAGTATCCTGAGAGTGAGTCATCCTGGCCACTGGTGCCCAGGATTCCCCTGAGTGGGTGAGGGAGGCTGAGAAGCCAACTGGAGCGACAAGACTGCTGGCTCTGCAGGCGGAGGAAGGGGCCGCAAGCCAAGGGCTGCAGGTGCCTCTAGGAGCCAGAATGGGACCTTTTAGAGCTGTCAGATAATAATACACTTGTGTTCCTTTGAGCCACCAAGCTGTCACGGCAGCTGTAGGAAACATAGCTCTGTCCATAAGTGAACCCTGGGCAGCTGGACAGTGTCCAAGAGCAACAGTGCAAAATCCTTTTGCTTTATTTGGACAGAGCCTCACTAAAGCCTGGGCAATCTTCTTGGCTTCAGCCTCCGGAGTGCTGGGATGGCAGGCATGTGCCACCACACCTGGTTGTGACATCCATTTTGCCAGCAGCACCACAGCTCTGAGCTCTGACCTGATCTGTCCCCTGCGTGTGGACCTGTGGCATCTGTCCCTTGTCTGTCTAGGTCGCCATCCTCATGCTGTCCCTTGGAGCCATGCAGCCCTCTGCAGCCGACTTGCAGCTTGTCCCTGGGGCTCCAAAGCAAATCCCAGCCGCAGACTCCGTGTTCTGTCGTGGAGCTGTCACCACGGTGGTGGCCTCCAGCTTGGTTGCCCTCAGCCTGGGAGTCCTTTTGGGTAAGTGGCCACATGTGGGCTGGGCTCACAGTGAGGCAATTAGGGCAGAGACGCTCACGTTGCTCCTGGTGCTCCTGCGCAGTCTCAACATTGCAGACTGGAAGGACTGCTGACTAAGGTTTCGGGCCACTAGGGGGAGGAGGAGACAGATCAGGAGGCACCTGGGACCCAGAGGTGGATGGAGAGCCAGAAGATGTGTCCATTTCTGCTCTCCCAGAAGAAAGGCTTTGGGGTAGAGGGATTTACTCTCCTTGGTTGTAATGGAGATAAATAGATATAGTGACATGAAGTTGTTTTAAATTGTAAGAAATTTGAAACAGTACTAAAAAAAAAAAAAAATGTGAGCGACCACACTGAGTGAGATGGGACACAGTTTTCACATGAAAGGCTGAGGCAGGAGGATCTCCAGTTTGAGCCCAGCCTGGGCAACTTGGTGACTTACTGAGACCTTGTCTCAAGATAAAAACTAGCAGGCTGCGGATGGCTGTCAGCGACACCGTGCCTGCCTGGCAAGTGCAGGGTTCTGAGTTTGATTTCTTGTACAAAACTAGAAGAACTGGGAATGGAGCTCTGTGCACAGGCCCTAGGTTCCATCCCTAATACTGGGGAATAAAAGGGAGACAGCACATGTCCCACAGGAGCACAAGGAATGAGGGGACAGAGTGTGATCCCAAATGCTCTGCGGCCTGTCCTTCTGGTAGCCCATGAGCAAAACCATACTGAGCTTGCCTTGGGCTGTGCTGGGGCTAGAACCCACGGCCCGGTACATGTGAGGCAAGAGCTCTCCAGGCACCTCTATCCCTGGTGCTCCTTAAAAACATTGTTAATTTTAATTTTAACTTTAAGACAAGGTCTTGCTACATTGTTCAGGCTCTACTTGACTTTGTGACCCTCCTCCCTGGTGTTGGGGATGACAGGCCTGAAAATGTCATCAGCTACTTTTATATATTTTTCAAATGTTAAACTTTGGGCTGTTGAGATGGCTCAGCAGTCTAAAGCACCTGCTTAGGCAAGCTTAGGCAACTGCAGGGACTGAGATTTGATCCTGGCACCACATGCTAAACCAGCCCCACCCCCAGGGCAGGCTGAGCTGGCCATAATGGAAAGAAAGAAAGTTTCAAATGACAACTTTACAGCAGTGCCATCTGTGCACATGGCTCAGAAATCAGCCCCTCTCACAGGATGTTTATATGTCAGTCAATAAACATTCTTTCAGGTCCTGTGGCTCAGGGTTTTCTCTCTGGTCCCTGAGACAGTCAATTAATTAGAGTCTGAAATTTCCTCCAGGAAAATGATTTATGGAGGATAGCTTACACAGGCAGGCTGGCCTTCCCACGGTTCTGGGACTTCCCCACCTCTTCACAGCACTGGGGTCAGAATCCAGGACCTGCTGCTTGCTTGGCCAGCGCTCCCACTGGGCTACAAGTTGGTCATTTTGTAACTGTCTATTTAAATGTGGAAGTACATGTTTTGTTTTGTTTTTTTAATTTTATTTTCTTTCTTGTTTCAGAACCTTCGTTTGTTTATTCACTCATTTTTTATGGCCGGCTCAGCCTGCCCCGAGGGCAGGGCTGGCACTGCATGTGGCGCCGGGGATCGAACCGCGGTCCCTGAAGCCGCCCAAGCTCCCAAGCAGGGGCTTTAGACCACTGAGCCATCCTGCCGACCCCAGTACATGTTTTATTTAGGTTTAAAACTGCAGTTTTCAGGGCCAGCCAGTTAGCTCAGTGGACTAAAGTGCTGGCTTAGGCAGAGCTCAGGGGCCAGGGTTTGATCCTCAGCTTGCCATGCTGGCCCTGCCCTTGGGGCGCACTGAGACAGTGATTGAGATTGGGCATGGTGGTGTACACCTGTAATTCCAGCTGAAAACAGGAGGATTACTATGAGTCTGATCTACATGGTGAGGCCCTGTAGACCACGTACTAAATACAAAACAACCCAACAAAAAACAAAACTATAGCCTTCACAATGAACAGAGGCTTCCAGTTTGTGTATGTTTTACCTTTTATTGGGACACTAGCCCACACTGGCCTCAAATTTGAGACCATCCTCCTGCCTTACCTCCTGAGTGCTGGGCTGACAGGCCACCACTGTCACCACCACACCTAGCTGTGTGTTTTATATTAAATAACATGAAGGCTATGATATGGAAAAAAAAGAAGATACAGCTGGGTTCAGCTCAGTCGTGAGCAGTTTCCTGGTGTGGGTAGAGCCCTGGATTCCATCCCAGCATGACAAAAGCAAATACAAAGTAAATAAATAAGGAAAATAAATGAGAAATTTGTTCACTTGTGGGTTATGGGTGTGGGTGGTGGGATTATAAGTGGCTGCTCATTCCTCTTTCTTCTTTCTACTTTTTTGGTCTTTTATGTTTTATTTTTGTTTGTCTTTTTGAGACAGGGTCTCACTATGCAGTTCAAGCTGGCTTTGAGCTCACTTTGTAGCCCAGGCTGGTCTCAAACTCACAGCAATGCTGCCTCCAGCCTCCCAAGTGCTAGAATTACAGTTGTGCACCACTATGCCCAGCTCATTCCAGGCTTTTATTTTTATTTATTTATTTAAAAAATTTAAAACTTTGGGGCTGGGGAGATAGCTCCGAGGCACAAGTGCCTGCTGGGCGAGTGCAAGGTCGTGAGTTCGAACCCTGGTCCCACAAAAAAAAAAAAAAAAAAAAAAAATTAAAACTTTATTTATTTATGTTATGGCCTGCTCAGTCTGCCCTGGGGGTGGGGCTGGCACAGCATGTGGTGCCGGGGATCGAACTGCTGTCCCTGTGGTTACCTAAGCTTGCCTAAGCAGATGCTTTATACCGCTGAGCTATCTTGCTGGCCTGATTCCAGGCTTAAAAAAAAAAAAAAGCAGAAGAAGGAGGAGGAGGAAGAGGACGATGAGGAGGAAAGTTCTATTTAGTTCAGAGTTTGTGTTCATTTTTTTGCTGTTGTTGTTTGTTTTTTGGAGGGACCGGGGTTTGAACTCACAACCTTGCACTTACCAGACAGGCGCTTGTGCCACAGAGCTATCTCCCTGGCCCCCTAGCTCAGAGTTTGTGGAGACTTCAGTCCCTACTCAGCTGGCTCCAAGGCAAGTGGCACATGGCAGAGGGTAGCAGTTGATGGTGGCAGAGAACAGCAAAAGTAACAAGAGCAAAAGAGAAGGGAAGATCAAGCCTCCTTTCCTTAGATTATATGCAGGCTATTTTTGATCTTTTTGAGACAGTTTCACTATGCAGCTCAGGGTGGCCTCAAACTCACAGTGATCCTCCTGCCTCAGCCTCCTGAGTGCTGGATTATAGGTATTTGCTGCTTGGGGTTCTCTCTGTCTCTGTCTCTGTCTCTATCTCTCTGTCTCTCTCTCTCTCTCTCTCTAACAGAACAGGTATGCACCTCAGTGCCTGGATCTTACTGGTCATAATTTAAAATTTTTTGTCTGAGGCACTTTGAGATCATCCCACAGGCAGACAGGCTTGAGTGAGGCCCCCTCCTGAGTGTGTGAATCACAAGTGTGGGCATATGAATGCACGTTTGCACAGATGGGGAGGAGCTGTTCACACCTGCATTGCAGAAGCACAGCTACAGTCTAGAAAACGATGGGTGAATATGGTCTTGTCTGAAACCACAGGAAGACATTAGAAAGCACTTGAAATTTACCTGGTTTTGTTTGTTTAATGTATCTGGTACAGGGTCTTACTACTGCAGCTTGGACTTGTAGTGATCCTCCTGTCTCACCTCCCCAGCACTGGGCTTACAGGCATGCACCATGGCACCAGGACTCTGTGGCCTGCTCAGTGTGCCCAGGAGGCAGGACTAGAGTGGTACGTGTGGTTCGATCCAGGGCTACATAGTGAACTCAAAGTCAGCCTAAAATACACTTTGAGACCATATATATCAGAGCCTGGTGTGATGGTATGTGCTTGCAATTCCAGTACTTGGGACCCTGGGGCAGGAAGAATGCCATGAATTCAAGACCAGCCTGGGTTACAGAGAGACACTGTCTCAACCAAAAGGAGAAAAAAAAAAAAAAAAAAAAAAAAGGCTGAGTGTGAAGCTCAGTGCGAAGGGCCTGGGTTCAGTCCCTTGTCTGGTCTGCGCTTGCATGTGAGTCCGTGGCAGGTGTGGGACCGGGCCTAGTGGCCGAGGAAGGGTTCTCACGGGGTGGTGTTGCCCGCAGCCCTGCTGTCCACTCAGGGCGTCCAGGTGGAGCACAGCGCTGAACTCCGGGGGATCCACTTCGCCAGCGCACTGCAGCGCGACAACTCCGACTATCACCACGTTCTCACCGCTGCGCTGGAGATGCTGGTGTGCAGACGAGGGCGGGGGTCGTGGCATGGCCAGGCCTAGGGGCGTGGTCACCGTCGGGGCGTGGCCTGCTGGGCCTGGCGCTACCGGCTGTCCGATCTGGGGGCGTGGTCTGGATTTAGGGGAGTAGTCGAACGGCTGCGTGCAGGGACAGGAGTTCCAGTGTGGACAGAGTCTGGAAGGATTTGGGGCCACTTCGACAGCCTCTAGATTTACACTAGTGAAGACTTCAGAGCTGTCCTATGGGCAAGTGGGAGTGCAAGCGGCAGCAGCCTCAGAGGAGAACAGGCTGGTGGCACCTCCCTTTGGTAAATGTGAGCTGCATGCAAGCCTGTCCTCCAGCACTTTGGGAGGCTGAGGCAGAAGGAGCACAAATAAGGCAAAGGAGCAAAACTAACGAGTTTTAGGAGACAAAACAGACAGGTACCATCATGTGGCACTTGTGTTTTGCCTGTTCTGGGCATTTTCTGTCCTTGGAGCCCACACTGGATATCCTGACGTGTCTGGCGCCTCTCACGGAGCTTGGTGTCCTCAAAGTCCGTTCATTCCGTGCCGAGTGTCACAGTCGAGCTCCTTTCCTGTCCGAGTAACGTTCCAGGGTGGGAAGGTCTTTGTTGCGTGTCCGTTCATCCATCTGTGGACTCCCGAGGCTGCTCCCACCCTTGAGCTGCTGTGGACATGGGTGTTCACCTCCCTGAGAGTCTGCTTCAGCTCTTTGGGTTATACACGCAGCGGCGGGATTCATTCCTGCTCACAGCTCAGCAATTGTCCATTGCCTGGATGGACCACACTGTGTTTATTCATCCCTTGGTGCAAAAGCATTTTATTTTTCATTTTAAAATGGGCGTGGTGGCCCACGCCTGTAATCCCAGAACTTAGGAGGCTGAGGCAGGAGGATCAGTGCGAGTTCAAGACAAGCCTGGGCTACAAAAGTGAGCTCAAGGTCAGCCTGAACTGCATAGTTCATTTTTCTCAAAAAGACAAAAATAGAATAGAATAGAATAGAATAGAATAGAATAAAATAAAATGGGCTTTATTTAAGTCAATAAATGCTCCAGCCTGGTTTCAAACTTGTGATCCTCCTGCCTTAGCCTCCCAGCATGCTAAAATAACAGGCTTGGATTACCATGCCTGCCTGGAGCACATTTTTTCTTTTTTTGTCTTCTTGAGATAGCATCTCATGATGCAGTTCAGGCTGGCCTTGAGCTCACTTTGTAGCCCAGGCTCGTTTCCTACTCGCAGGGATCCTCCTGCCTCATTTACCTGAGAGCTGGTTATACAACTGTGAGTGCCACCATGAAGCAATCCTTTTATATGAATAACTCTGAAGAGCTCCCCACTCCTGTCCTGTTCACAGTTCTGTGAATTCACTGCATTTACTAAGCTTTCCTTAGAACCTACTCTGGGACCAGGTCCCTCAAGTGACAGATAGGCTTCTACCCCATGCTATGGGCCTCAGCATTTACTAGTGTTGTTTGTCTCTGTTGTAGTTTCTAAGTAGTTTCCAGGAGACAGAGTTAGAATCAAGCTGTGTGGGCTGCACAGTCATCAGTTACAGGTGAGTTGGGGCTCTGTGCTGGTGAAGGAAACTTGGTAGACATCAGAGATGCCAGAAGATTTCATAAGATTCTCGAAGGTGCTGGAAGATTCCAGAAACTTCTGGAAGATTCCAGCAGAGTGAAACTCTTCCATTTCCAAGGCACTCTCTTTTTATTTATAGGGAAGGGAATTCCAGTGTCCTAGTGCGTTTCCGGCTACACTTTTTGCTTCGAGCCCTCCAGTCACTGAGTCTGGACCTTGAGGAGGAATTATTGCAGCAGGGTATCCGGGAGAGGCTTCAAGAAAGAGGCATCCCACTGGCTGCCTATGGCACCATTGTCTCGGCTGAACTCATAGGTGAGAAGGTGGGGGAGACTTAGACCTGAAAATGAGAGCCATCGCAAATTGCATTAAACATCAGGTTTTGTTGGACACTATGGCCACACAGATGATTCCAGCAGAAATTCAGGAGGCCAAGACAGGAGAATTGAAAGTTGGAGCCCAGCCTGGATGACTTAGCAGTTCAGTGAGACCCTGTCTCAAAAAGGGCTGGAGATGGCGCTTACTGTGAAGGCCCTGGGTTGAAAAAAAAAGTTCAAATACCTCTTACTTTATTTAGTAATAGCCCAAGTACAAGTAGTGATACTGGAAAACTTTTTATGGCTGGCTCAGCCTGCCCTGAGGGTGGGGCTGGCACAGCATGTGGGGCTGGGGATTGAACTACAGTCCCTGAGGTTGCCTAAGCTTGCCTAAGCAGGCACTTTAGACCACTAGGTTATCTCACCAGCCCCTGTTTTTTTTTTTTTTTTTTTACAGTATTTGTTATAATTGTTCTACTTTTTTTTTTTTTTTGCTAGGATGGAACTCAGGGCCTTATGTGCCAAGAAGGTGCATGCCATTGAGCCATGCCCCAGTCTTGTGCTATTTTATTATTAAGTTTTTTTGTTTTTGTTTTTGTCTTTTTGAGGCAGGGTCTTACTATGCAGTGCAGACTGGCCTTGAGCTTACTTTGTAGCCAGGCTGGTCTTGAAGTCACAGTGATCCTCCAGCCTCAGCCCCTTGAGTGCTGGGATTACAGGCATATACCACTATGCCCAGTTATTATTAGTTCTTGCTAATCTCTCACCATGCCTTATTTATTTATTTATTTGTTTGTTTGTTTGTTTATTTATTTATTTATTTGGTTCAAATAAACCACCTTGGTGGTGAGGTGGTTCAAACTCACCACCTTGCACTTGCCAGTCAGGCACTTGTGCCATGGAGCCATCTCCCCTGCCCCCATGCCTTATTTATTTATTTATTTTTGTAGTCTGTTCAGCCCACCCTTGGGGGTGGGGCTGGCATGGGATATGGTGCTGGGGATTGAACTGTGGTCCCTGCATTTGCCTACGCTTGACTAAGCAGGCACTTTATTTATTTATTTATTTATTTATTTATTTATTTTTTGGCTTTTTGAGACAGGGTCTCACTGTGCAGTTCAGGCTGGCTTTGAGCTCACTTTTGTAGCCCAGGCTGGTCTCGAACTCGCAGCGATCCTCCTGCTTCAGCCTCCCAAGTGCTGGGATTACAGGCGTGAGCCACCACGACCGGCAAAGCAGGCACTTTAGACTGCTGAGCTGTCTCATCCTTGCTGGCTCCTTGCCTAATTTATGAATTACATCTCAGCATAGGTGTGTGTGTGTGTGTGTGTGTGTGTGTGTGTGTGTGTGTGTGTAGAGGGAAGCTATGATACATGTAGGATTTGGCTGTATCTTTGGTTTTAGGCACTCATTGGTGGTCTTGGAACACATAACTTGAAGATTAGGGCTTTATGCAGGAAAGAATGGGTGTGGCCATGTGTCAGTAAAATTTTATCAGCAACAACAATATGACTGTGTGCCAATAAAACTATTGGCAACAACAACCAGTGAACTATATTTGGCCTACAGCTACTGCCATAGAAATGTGTAAATGCTGTGCTCTACAACTAAATGACACAATGGGCATGGTGATGAACACTTGTACTTTCAACACTCAGGAGGCTGAGGCAGGAAGATCACTAAGAGTTTGAGGCCAGCCAGGGCTATCTAGTAAGTTGAATCTCAGCTGGAACTCTGTAGAGAGACTCTTGACTCAAAAGAACAAAAAGATATAAATAAATAAAATTGCTATAACTGGAGACCAGACAGTTGTCAGATTAAAGATATATCACTTTAACCAAGCTGTAAGCCCCATGTACTTGTCAGGCCCAAGGTGTGGCCCATTTTATCTGAAAAACAATTTTTTTTTGAGGCAGATACTTTGAGACAGGATCTTGCTATGTGATTTAAGCCGTGCCTCAACTTGAAATCCTACTGCAGCTTCCAGAGGAGCTGGGGGTGACAGGTGTGCACCCCTGTGCCTGGCTTTGATTCTGTCTGACTTCAGCTAGAGTTTGGGTGGACCTTAGGGGGGCAGTGCACCTCCCCACCATCCTCTGCTACTGTCCCAGGTAAAGGGACACCAGGGCCCCCTTGGTGAGTCCCATCTCCTCTGTTCTACTTAGGAAGCCAGAAGGGACCAAGGACCGACAGGGACCTAAAATCAGGTAGGTTTCTCTCTGTGGCAGAAGCATCGGGCATGGCCAGGTCCCCCATGGCCAGTAGCCTGCCCAGGTGTCACAGAAAGCTGCTCCCCATAGAACTGAAGGGACACTGGGTCTTGTCCATGGCCAGGGCAACATTGAGACAGTGTCGTTGGTCTGGGATTTATTGATGTGTTATTATTTGTAGCGCTAGGGGCAGAAACCAGAGCTCCACATGCCTGAAGAGCTGTGCAGACTCACCCTCAACTCTGCGACCCCAGGAGATGAGGTAGTGACCCGGCCTCTTCTCTGTCCCCAGGGCACTGTCCTGCGAACTCTTTCTCCTGCCGCAGCAGCCAGTGTGTGACTAAAGTGAACCCCGAGTGTGACGACCGGGTCGACTGCTCCGACGGTTCGGATGAGGAGCTCTGCGGTCAGTGGGTGCCTGTTAGGGCTTAGGCCTGGGGTTCCTTGGAGCTGTGTGGGGGGCAGGAGCGAGCATTATGAAGGGGACAGATGTGTCCAGGTGTGTGGTGCAGAGTCCTGGACGAGATGAGAATGGAAATCAGGCTGCAGAGGTTGGTTCCAGCCAGAGCTGGGCATGGTGGCACAGGCCTGTAATTCCAGCACAGGAGAGACTGAGGCTCAAGACCAGCCTGGGCTATATTGTAAAACCTTATATTAAAAATGAAAAACAAGCAAAAACCCAAACCAAAACCAGAAATTCGAAACTTTCAAAATTTATAGCAGTGGGGCCCGGCAGGATGGCTCAGTGGTCTAAAGCGCCTGCTTAGGAAAGCTTAGGTGGCTGCAGGGACCGCAGTTCGATCCCCGGCACCACATGCTGCGCCAGTTCTGCCTTCAGGGCAGGCTGAGCCGGCCATAAAAATAAAATAAAACAAACAAAAGTTCTGAAACAAGAAAAATAAAATAAAATAAAATTCTTAAAAAAAATTTATAGCAGTAGGGCCAGTCAGATAGCTCAGTGGATTAAAGCACCTGCTCAGGCAGATACAGGGGCCAGGAATTCAATAACCCGCTTGCCAGGCTGGCCCCGCCCCGCAGGACTCCCTGAGACTGCGATTGAAACTGGGCATGTTGACGCTCACCTGTAATCACGCTTGGCAGGCTGAAAAACAGGAGGATCACTACGAGTCCAATCTGTGTAGTGAGGCCCTGTACTAAATACATTTTAAAAATTTACAGTAAGTAGTTATGCAATGTGGTGCTTGGATAGGTAGGACAATGGACATAAGGGGATGGGACAGTGTCCGCAAACTGTGGACACTAACTGGGAGGTCCCTAAGGCCACCCTTAGGTCAGTGAGCACAGAATACTTTTATGCTTGTGGTTATTGGCTTATTTTTTGGTCCCAGGGATTGAACTCAGGACTTTGTGCCTGCCAGGCAGCTAGCTAGCTGAGCTATCTTAGCTCTTATTATTTATCTACATTTTCTTGAGACAGGGTCTTGCTAGGCAGTGCAGGCTGGCCTTGTGCTCATTTTGTAGCCCAGGCTGTTCTCGGACTCCCAATGATTCTCCTGCCTCAGCCTCCCAGGGTCCCGGGAGGCCAGGCATAGATGGGTGAACTGAGGCCGGAGCCGGGTGCCGGGTCCCAGTGGGTGCCACCCTGTCTTGCAGACTGCGGGCTGCGGCCGGCCTGGAGGGTAGCGGGACGGATAGTGGGCGGCGCGGAGGCAGCCCCGGGCGAGTTCCCCTGGCAGGTCAGCCTGCGCGAGAACGGCGAGCACTTCTGCGGGGCCACCGTAGTGGGCGCCAGGTGGCTGGTGTCTGCCGCCCACTGCTTCAATGAGTGAGTCGTGCCCGTGCCTCTGCCCGGGCCTCCCCACTTTTGTCCGCCTAACCCTGGTGTCCTGGGGCGTCTCTCTCCCTCTCTCTCCTTCGCGGGTGGCGGTGCTGGAGATCGCACTCAACACCTTCACAGCGAACTACATCCCCAGCCCTGGAAGGAGGGGCCGGGGAGATAGCCCGCGGCACAAGTGCCTGCCTGGCAAGTGCAAGGTGGTGAGTTTGAACCCCAGTCCCGCAACAAACAAAACCGAACAAGCCAGGCGTGGTGGCGCATGCCTGTAATCCCAGCACTTGGACCAGCCTGGGCTACAAAAGTGAGCACAAGGCCAGCCTGAACTGTATAGTGAGACCCTGTCTCAAAAAGCAAAAAAAAAAAGACAAACAGTCCTGGCGGGTGCGGCCAGGGTGCCCCCGCCGCCCGCTGAGCCGCTGCACCCTGCAGGTTCCAGGACCCCGCCGAGTGGGAGGCGCACGCGGGCTCCACCGCGCTGAGCGGCGCGGAGGCCGGCGCGGTACGCATGCGCGTGGCGCGCATCGCCCGGCACCCACGGTACAACGCGGACACCGCCGACTTCGACGCGGCGGTGCTGGAGCTGGCCCGGCCCCTGCCCCTCGGCCGCCACATCCAGCCCGCCTGCCTCCCGGCCGCCTCACACGTCTTCCCGCCAGGCAGCAAGTGCCTCATCTCGGGCTGGGGCTATCTCAAGGAAGATGTCCGTGAGCTGCGGTCTGCCCCGGGGCTGGCGCGGGAGGGGGGGGGTGTGGCACGGTGGCGCTGGCGAACTGTCTCGTTCAGCTTTTATTCTTTCACGGAGCTGTGGATGCTTCGCCCTGAGCTCCATCGCCAAACTGTCTTTATTTTTTATTTCAAAACAAGGTCTTCCTAAGTCACTAAGTTGCCCAGGCTGGGTTTGAACTTGTGATTCACCTGCCTCAGCCTCCCAGAGTACTGGGATTATAGCCGTGCACCACCACACCTAGTTTTGCTAACATTTATGTATTACCCAAAATTGATACTTGTGGGGTTCTGGTGACTAGTCACAGAAACTCATGGAAAGGTATTGAATTGAATTGAATTGGTCGCCCAAGGTAGCGGTCCCCAGCAGAGGCAGCACAGGCTACTGTGTAGGTTCTTGTTTCATTTTTATTTTTTTAAGGCAGAGTTTCACTACGCAGTTCAGGCCAGCCTTGAACTCACGAGTAGTACAGACTGGATTTGAACTCACAGAGATCCTCCTACCTCAGCCTCCGAAGTGCTGGGATTACAGATGTGCACCCCCACTCCCAGCTTTGTTTGTTTTATATTCTTGTTTTATTATATGATGTGTAGGTTGCATTTCCATTTGTGTAACAAAGTCCCTGAGATGATCAGGTTATAAAGAGCTAAAGTTTAACTGGGTGTGGTGGCATGTACTTGTCATCTCAGCACTCTGGGAGGCTGAAGCAGGAGGATCACATGTTCAGATCCCTACAGGACAGTGTAGCAAGTGAGGGAGACCCTGTCTCAAAAGAAACAATTAAAAAGTTTGGGGTTAAAAAAAAAGTTTGGGGTTGTCATTTAGTGCAAAGGCTCTGAGTTCTATCCTTAGGCCCACCAGAAAAGCAACCAAACTAACTTGCAGAATAGGGTTCAGTATTGAGTGGCTGATGGAAGTGGGCTCAGTCTAGGAAGGAAACCAATACAGGGTCTCAGGGTTAGTGACTGCAGGCAGCAGCATCAAGGAGAGGGAAGGCAGGCCTTCCATAAGGGCTGGCAGATGCGGGCAGCCCCACGGGGCAGGGCTCAGGCTTGAGAGAGCCTCCTGGGGCAAGGGTGAGTGCCAGAAGCCAGGCCTTGGGAGGCTGAGGCAGGAGGATTGGTGCGAGTTCAAGACCAGCCTGAACTGCATAGCTAGACCCTGTCTCAAAAAGACAAAAAAAAAAAAAAGAGTGCGTGCCAGAGGCAGGCAAGGTCTGGTGTACACACTGTGGGGTATGTGGACCGCGCAAGAGGACATTCTCATCACACAGCGCTGCCCTCATCTGGAACACTCTAGATTTACCCTGTAGCAGCCATGGCCATTTCAGCACCAGCTTCTGCATGAGGGGAGTGATGAAGAGGGAGGGAGCTGGGGTCTGAGAACCTGGAAGCACAGAGCTGACATCCCTTGGGCTGAGGGGCAGAAGGGCAGAGGCGGGTGGGGGGGAGACGAGGTCTGGTGCCCCTGAGTGCCCAGGTTGCCAGGGCGTCTGTGGCAGGGTTACATTTTACTGCTTTCTGAGCTGGGTGCTGCTAGCAGCCCTGCTGACAGCTGGGGAAGAGATGCCAGCATCTGTCCTCAGAGGCTGCTGGCATCCGCTGCTCTCACCCTGCCTTTTGCTTCCCGTCTGGGTAGTTGTCAAGCCGGAGGCACTACAGAAAGCCACTGTGGAGCTTCTGGACCAGGCCCTGTGTGCCGACCTGTACGGCCACTCGCTCACGGACAGGATGCTATGTGCTGGCTATCTGGATGGGAAGGTGGACTCCTGCCAGGTGAGTGCCAGGGTCTGCTGGGCCTGCTGTGCATCCTCTCCACAGGAGAGAAAACACACACCCCTTTCTTTCCTGTGGATGGAGCCCAGGACTTTCACATTGAACTGCATCTCTAGCCCTTTTAACTTTTCTTTTTTGGGGGGTCTTTTTGAGACAGAGTCTCACTATGCAATTCAGGCTGGCCTTGAGCTCACTTTTGCAGCCCAGACTGGTCTCAAACTTGCACTGATCCTACTGCCTCAGCCTCCCAAGTACTGGGATTCCAAGGTGTGTGCCACCATGGCTGGGCACCTTTTATTTTATTTATT